>JAECUM010012169.1:0-11842 GCA_016617855.1 Megalonaias nervosa
CAATGTTGGAACGGTGAGGTTTGATCATTGGTGCAAACATTAGTATATACCAGTATACTGGAAAGTCAAATGACAATGTACCAAATTAAAATTTATTACTATAAGCAATCTTATTCATGAGGAAAATAACAATTTTGGATATTGCGAGTGAATATAGCCAAATGTGGCCACACAGATCAACTATAGGTACCAATAGATCCTATATCATCAACCAAATGTGAAATTCTGATCCCCAAAACTTGTAAACAAGGATGGACATTTGCATGTGTGGGACATATGCAATGTACTTATTAAAATCACATGTGCAAACATAATTCAAATGATCTGTTTGAACATTTTTAGTCTATTTTTAAGAGTGTTGGTTACCAGTTATTAAGCTCAATGATTCAGTGGAATCAGATATCAGCTGATGCTGCAATACTGCACTCTGTCAAAGTACTAAATTGAAATATTTTACCATACAGAGGCATATTCATGATGAAAATAACATCATAGGATATTTGAAGTGCACACAGCCAGAAGTAAGCTTTACAGATTCACTATAGGTACAATGTCATCCTATATGATGTACTGAATGTCAACTTTTGATCCCAAACATTCTAAAATATATGCATATTTGTTCATGTCAGATATGTAACCATGTTAAGATCAGTTGTACAAAGTTAAATTCAAATACTCTGTTTGAATATTTCTTATGTAATCTTTAGAGTGTCAGTTAACAAATATTATTAGTAATTCATAATGCATAAAGCTAAATGGACCATTAGAATTCCTATAATATCATCTAGGCCACAATGCCGCACTACATCAATCAATATCTTAATGAAACTGAACAATAAAATGGAATGCATTTTGTGTTCAACTTACATCATTTTGCTGTTTTCTTACATGCAAGGGTAAATATACCTGGGGAAAGTATATTTTATCCCTTTGACCTGTACTTCATTCTCTGACAGCTTAATATGATTTTATAGAGAACTTGAGCAGGTTCTAGTATAAAGTTTTCATCTCTGTCCTCTTACTAAATACCCTATAACTATGTTTCTAAAACAATTACTGATAGCTATACAAGCAGATATGTGTTACTCAGGAAGTCACCCCATCATAAACACATAAATTAACTGTTTGGACCCCTAATAAATAGTTTCAATGACCTAAAGGTACAATACAAAATCGAATTTTGTCGTCATGTATTTTAAATGAAGGTCTCATTTTGACTTACAAAGATATTTTCTATGACAAAATTTGACAAATATCCATCATTGAGCTTGTATATGGTGTAGGAGTATATACATGCTGATATCATTTAATATCATTCCCAATAAATATTATATATGTGCATTTTTGGTGGAAAAAGTTTATTTTTTTATTTTTTTTACAAATTTCATTTAAATTTTCAAAATAAAAATGAATTTTTTATTTTTAATTTTATTCTTAATTTTCAAAGTCAATATACATAACATATTAAAATTTCATGTGTCTATCATTAATAATAAAGATTTTATACCAGTTTAAACTTTACTCAAATACTGCACTGACAGGCCCAATATTTTACTCAAACTTTCATATTTGCATGCCACACCTATTTCAACTTCATACATGAAGTCTTTTGGAATTTCCTTGCAAACAAGACATGTGACAGCTGTCAGAAAGCGTGTAGTGCTGGTGTTCCACGGGGTTCAAGTTGTGGTCCAAGTGTTCTTGAGAAACCAAAACTAAATTTGCTATATCTTCCTTAATTATAGGGCTTTTCCAATGCAGTTAAAACCTAATTGTAATACATAATACGTCCTATCTGAAAATATGTTTGAGATTTAAAAATATTGATACATTAAATTT
This sequence comes from Megalonaias nervosa, assembly GCA_016617855.1. NCBI lineage: Eukaryota > Metazoa > Mollusca > Bivalvia > Unionida > Unionidae > Megalonaias > Megalonaias nervosa. The sequence goes on from JAECUM010012169.1 coordinate 1,840, forward strand.
TAATGGAAATCTAAATAAACATTTAAATTTAAAAAAAAAAAAATTATTGAAAATTAAATTTTCTTAAGTTATAAATTCCAATTTAACAAATTTTAGACAGCAAAGTTGACTAATGAATGGTATTTAAAACAAATGGTAGTTTGGGTCTGTACAACTGATAAAATTTTTCCCAGGGGTACTGAAGCGTGATAGCTCACAGTGATTTTGGCACCAAATTGCAATATGCCTGTCCAGATGCATATATGTGTACAAACTAAAGAAACAATGACAGGTGCTATCTTCCACATTTATTGTGTCAGGTACTTAGACAGTTGTTTGTATAACTAATAGCACACTCAAATTTAAAGTTTTGATGGGACCACTACCATGCTTTATAGCCAAAATGCATTCCATTTCAGTGTCGATAACTACAAAAGGCGACCATGTGATAGGAAAACACAGTTTCAGGGAGGTTCTACCTTACTGAACAATGGTGCGAATCTCTCTCATGAAGATCTAAGCCATGTCTTTGAGTTGCTGTATATCTGTGTGCTGATGTGAACTAATCTTGGTCACTTATGGCAGTACACTGCACATGTCCTTATGAGACCTTGCTATCACCACCGGACTACTGGAGAGCTTCCAAACTGATCCAACTCTAACACTTTGTTCCAGATACCAGGCTAGACCTGAAAAGATATAACATGTTTCACTTCATTCCAGAAAACAGTAAGATGTAGGCAAATGAAGTTAAAATGTGTTAGATATGGTGATTTCAAAATAACATTCAGGCTGCAAACATGGGAATAAATAGTAAACTTGACAGAGTGACACTCAGAAATGTGAAGCAATGGGCATGTATTAAAGTGATAAATGCATCCTAAAAATAGATGAGGTTTCTAGAAGCATATTTAGCCATTTACAGGTTAAATAACTAATCAGGTAGAGTATGTATCATAAAGTTTAAGGCAATGTTGGAACGGTGAGGTTTGATCATTGGTGCAAACATTAGTACATACCAGTATACTGGAAAGTCAAATGACAATGTACCAAATTAAAATTTATTACTATAAGCAATCTTATTCATGAGGAAAATAACAATTTTGGATATTGCGAGTGAATACAGGCAAATGTGGCCACACGGATCAACTATAGGTACCAATAGATCCTATATCATCAACCAAATGTGAAATTCTGATCCCCAAAACTTGTAAACAAGGATGGACATTTGCATGTGTGTGGGACATATGCAATGTACTTGTTAAAATCACATGTGCAAACATAATTCAAGTGATCTGTTTGAACATTTTTAGTGTATTTTTAAGAGTGTTGGTTACCAGTTATTAAGCTCAATGATTCAGTGGAATCAGATATCAGCTGATGCTACAATACTGCACTCTGTCAAAATACTAAATTGAAATATGTTACCATACAGAGGCATATTCATGATAAAATAACATCTTGGGATATTTGAAGTGCACACAGCCAGAACTGAGCCTTACAGATTCACTATAGGTACAATGTCAGCCTATATGATGTACTGAATGTCAACTTTTGATCCCAAACATTCTAAAATATATGCATATTTGTTCATGTCAGATATGTAACCATGTTAAGATCAGTTGTACAAAGTTAAATTCAAATACTCTGTTTGAATATTTCTTATGTAATCTTTAGAGTGTCAGTTAACAAATATTATTAGTAATTCATAATGCATAAAGCAAAATGGACCATTAGAATTCCCATAATATCATCTAGGCCACAATGCCGCACTACATCAATCAATATCTTAATGAAACTGAACAATAAAATGGAATGCATTTTGTGTTCAACTTACATCATTTTGCTGTTTTCTTACATGCAAGGGTAAATATACCTGGGGAAAGTATATTTTATCCCTTTGACCTGTGCTTCATTCTCTGACAGCTTAATATGATTTTATAGAGAACTTGAGCAGGTTCTAGTATAAAGTTTTCATCTCTGTCCTCTTACTAAATACCCTATAACTATGTTTCTAAAACAATTACTGATAGCTATACAAGCAGATATGTGTTACTCAGGAAGTCACCCCATCATAAACACATAAATTAACTGTTTGGACCCCTCATAAATAGTTTCAATGACCTAAAGGTACAATACAAAATCGAATTTTGTCGTCATGTATTTTAAATGAAGGTCTCATTTTGACTTACAAAGATATTTTCTATGACAAAATTTGACAAATATCCATCATTGGAGCTTGTATATGGTGTAGGAGTATATACATGCTGATATCATTTAATATCATTCCCAATAAATATTATATATGTGCATTTTTGGTGGAAAAAGTTTATTTTTTTATTTTTTTTACAAATTTCATTTAAATTTTCAAAATAAAAATGAATTTTTTATTTTTAATTTTATTCTTAAATTTTCAAAGTCAATATACATAACATATTAAAATTTCATGTGTCTATCATTAATAATAAAGATTTTATACCAGTTTAAACTTTACTCAAATACTGCACTGACAGGCCCAATATTTTACTCAAACTTTCATATTTGCATGCCACACCTATTTCAACTTCATACATGAAGTCTTTTGGAATTTCCTTGCAAACAAGACATGTGACAGCTGTCAGAAAGTGTGTAGTGCTGGTGTTCCACAGGGTTCAAGTTGTGATCCAAGTGTTCTTGAGAAACCAAAACTAAATTTGCTATATCTTCCTTAATTATAGGGCTTTTTCAATGCAGTTAAAACCTAATTGTAATACATAATAAGGCCTATCTGAAAATATGTTTGAGATTTTAAAATATTGATACATTAAATTTTAATGGAAATTTAAATAAACATTTAAATTTTTTTAAAAAAAATTTTTATTGAAAAATTAAATTTTCATAGAAGTTATAAATTCCAATTTAACAAATTTTCGACAGCAAAGTTGACTAATGAATGGTATTTAAAACAAATGGTAGTTTGGGTCTGTACAACTGATAACATCTTTCCCAGGGGTACTGAAGCGTGATAGCTCACTGTGATTTTGGCACCAACTTGCAATATGCCTGTCCAGATGCATATAGGTGTACACACTAAAGAAACAATGACAGGTGCTATGTTCCACATTTATTGTGTCAGGTACTTAGACAGTTGTTTGTATAACTAATAGCACACTCAAATTTAAAGTTTTGATGGGACCACTACCATGCTTTATAGCCAAAATGCATTCCATTTCAGTGTTGATAACTACAAAAGGCGACCATGTGATAGGAAAACACAGTTTCAGGGAGGTTCTACCTTACTGAACAATGGTGCGAATCTCTCTCATGAAGATCTAAGCCATGTCTTTGAGTTGCTGTATATCTGTGTGCTGATGTGAACTAATCTTGGTCACTTATGGCAGTACACTGCACATGTCCTTATGAGACCTTGCTATCACCACCGGACTACTGGAGAGCTTTCAAACTGATCCAACTCTAACACTTTGTTCCAGATACCAGGCTAGACCTGAAAAGATATAACATGTTTCACTTCATTCCAGAAAACAGTAAGATGTAGGCAAATGAAGTTAAAATGTGTTAGATATGGTGATTTCTAAATAACATTCAGGCTGCAAACATGGGAATAAATAGTAAACTTGACAGAGTGACACTCAGAAATGTGAAGCAATGGGCATGTATTAAAGTGATAAATGCATCCTAAAAATAGATGAGGTTTCTAGAAGCATATTTAGCCATTTGCAGGTTAAATAACTAATCAGGTAGAGTATGTATCATAAAGTTTAAGGCAATGTTGGAACGGTGAGGTTTGATCATTGGTGCAAACATTAGTACATACCAGTATACTGGAAAGTCAAATGACAATGTACCAAATTAAAATTTATTACTATAAGCAATCTTATTCATGAGGAAAATAACAATTTTGGATATTGCGAGTGAATACAGCCAAATGTGGCCACACAGATCAACTATAGGTACCAATAGATCCTATATCATCAACCAAATGTGAAATTCTGATCCCCAAAACTTGTAAACAAGGATGGACATTTGCATGTGTGTGGGACATATGCAATGTACTTGTTAAAATCACATGTGCAAACATAATTCAAGTGATCTGTTTGAACATTTTTAGTGTATTTTTAAGAGTGTTGGTTACCAGTTATTAAGCTCAATGATTCAGTGGAATCAGATATCAGCTGATGCTACAACACTGCACTCTGTCAAAATATTAAATTGAAATATGTTACCATACAGAGGCATATTCATGATAAAATAACATCTTGGGATATTTGAAGTGCACACAGCCAGAACTGAGCCTTACAGATTCACTATAGGTACAATGTCAGCCTATATGATGTACTGAATGTCAACTTTTGATCCCAAACATTCTAAAATATATGCATATTTGTTCATGTCAGATATGTAACCATGTTAAGATCAGTTGTACAAAGTTAAATTCAAATACTCTGTTTGAATATTTCTTATGTAATCTTTAGAGTGTCAGTTAACAAATATTATTAGTAATTCATAATGCATAAAGCAAAATGGACCATTAGAATTCCTATAATATCATCTAGGCCACAATGCCGCACTACATCAATCAATATCTTAATGAAACTGAACAATAAAATGGAATGCATTTTGTGTTCAACTTACATCATTTTGCTGTTTTCTTACATGCAAGGGTAAATATACCTGGGGAAAGTATATTTTATCCCTTTGACCTGTACTTCATTCTCTGACAGCTTAATATGATTTTATAGAGAACTTGAGCAGGTTCTAGTATGAAGTTTTCATCTCTGTCCTCTTACTAAATACCCTATAACTATGTTTCTAAAACAATTACTGATAGCTATACAAGCAGATATGTGTTACTCAGGAAGTCACCCCATCATAAACACATAAATTAACTGTTAAATTAATCACACACTTGATCGCTGTTATAGAGATTCTCAAATTTTTTCTCTATTTCCTTTTCCTGATGATCTCCATTTCTTTTTCAAAGGCAGAAAAGAAACCATTTTTCCATTATTTTAAATGTTTCCCAAAATAATTGATTATAAAGAAACCAATTTAGTAAAATATGTTTTTTTCAATAATACTTATCAAATCATACTGCTAGCAGCAGAGAGGGTGGACCCTACAACTTTGTAGAGACCTTATTTTTGAAATTTAAGGGTTCCTACAAAGGCTGAAAAAAAAGTTTTTGGCTTAACAGTAAAAACTTCTCTAATTGACCAGATTTTTTCTGATTTTTTCACAATCTGGTCACTACGCGTACATCGTTCACCCTCTCTGCTGCTATGGTTTTTATCCAAATATTGTATCAAGTCCGTTACGATATCTTGACCTCGGATCATGTAAATTTATTGTTACAAAACCAAAGGGAGCAGCTTGTGCTTTTGAAAAGAAATTTTTAAATTTTTTCATGTCCATGTCCCCAGAACACCAAGTATAATAAATATTTTGCAGCGTATGATTATCAACTCCGTTGAACACAACTAAAATGTTACAGTTATCCCTGATCACTTTTGGAATTTGTGTATAACGCTGTGTAACATAAATCACGTCTGTGTTTTTATGTCTACCTTGAGAAAATATCCGAGCTGGATTGGATTGTTTGTCCAGCATAACATCATCATACACTACTAAATTATTAATGAATCCATCCAGATCATCTACAGATGGCGCTTCATCAATATCAGTAATAAAGTCTATGACTTCACTGTCTTCATGCAACAATTTTGCATTTTCATTAAAATCTTTAAGTACTTCGTAACATCGCTGATCATCTACAGATGGCACTATCAAATATAATTTATCCCACTTCAGCCATCTCATTATTAGATTAAGTAATAATTGCGTTTTTCCACTTCCGGACGGACCTATTATAATCATTCTGATAGAATTTGGTAACGCTGGATGGTGCTTTACTGGCTCTTGTTTTCGTGTCGCAGAAAAGTCAATTATATCCATATAATTAATAATATGAGTCTATATTGTGTTCGATGCAGAACATCTACACCTACTACTGAATTAATGACAATAACAACAAAAAATAAAAGACGAGCACTTACAGGTAAGTGTATGAAATGTGGCACCAAGAAATATAAATTTATTTCATCAAAGACAGGTGGGGATATTGCTGCTTCGTTAGGAAAATTACCAGGAACTCCATGGGCTAAATACCCCGGTGAGAAACATTTACCCGGATATAATTATTGTGGTCCAGGAACTCGACTTGATATCCGACTTGACGAACGAGATCAACCAAAACCAGGAGAGTATCCAGTAAATAAGATTGATCAAGCGTGTCACGTTCATGATGTCGCGTATAAAAGTAAAGATTTGCAGCAACGACATCTCGCAGATGTGAAATTGATTCACGCGTTAAATTCTATACCTAATAAATCTCTCAGAGAATCTCTCGCTAGCTTTCTAGTAAAAACTGCTATGAAAGGTAAACTAGTGCTAGGGGCTGGTAATTAATTATATAACTATCATAATGGAATCTGTTTATTATTCGCCGAGAGGGTATTGGAGAGGTAAAGCAGCGATTAGTAAACTCGCCGAAGCAGCAAAAGTTTCACGTGATGTTGCTGCATCATGGTTAACACGACAGGCAATATGGCAAATATTCCTGAGTCCACCTAAAAAAATTCAGTACGCGCATTTTGATGTTAGCGTTCCTAATGAAGTTCATCAAGCAGATATTTTATTTTTACCACACGATACCATTAAAACACGTAGACGTCAATACACGTATAGATACGCGTTAACTGTCGTTGATGTTGCGAGTAGATATAAAGAAGCGGAGCCGCTATCAACAAAAACAGCATCTGAAGTTGCATCTGCGTTTGAGCGCATTTATCAGCGTGGTGGTCTACGATGGCCACGATTATTACAAGTTGATCCTGGTAAAGAATTTCTTGGAGTAGTATCATCGTTGATGAGCAAGCATAACGTTAAAATCAGACGAGGACATACTGAAATTCATCGTGATCAGGCAATCGTTGAACGATTTAATCGAACACTTGCTGAGCGGTTATTTGGATATCAATATGCAAGGGAAATATCTACTGACTTTAAGTCGGGGGAAAGATCTCGAGAATGGGTTGCAAGATTACCAGGTGTGATAGCTGCGTTAAATAATGAAATTACTCGTGCAACTTCCATGAAACCTTCTAATGCGATAAAAAAAAAAATATATACCAATACAACGACGTGAATCTTTCTCTCAACCAGTATTAGGTAATGTTACAGTTAGATATTTATATGAACCTGGCGAACTTGAAGGTGGTAAAAAAAGAGCAACCGATCCTATCTGGAGCGTGACTACACATAAAATTTTTAGCGTGGTAAGATCCACTGGTAGACCTCCAATATACAGACTAGATTCTACAGCCCCTCAACGTGGATTTGTACGTGAACAATTGCAAATAATTCCTGAGGATACGCAATTACCACCAAGCTCAATTTTGTAAACGTCCAGAACCTCGACGTCGATTACACTCAAGACAGGTAAACATCACATTATCACGTGTATGACCGAGATCACTATTAATTCTGTCTACGGTAAATTGTCTTGGATTAAAACACTGCCATGACATATTACAGTTGCAACTTGTGCAATGATTATTCTGTAGTTGTTTTAGTTTTATAATAAATTCAGCATCAAGATCAAAGTCACGCTTATTTTTTTTGTCACACTGTTTATAACTGACTAATTTTTTATTGATATCGACATTGTTAGTGATTTCTTCAGTTATTACGTAATCTACAATAACCCTACGCAGTTGTGATATTCTCCTGACTCGAGATACGGCGAGATAGACTAAATTCGACCATTCAATACGATCATCTACAATCCAGATTCTAGTATCAGTTATAGTTAATCCCTGCGACGAGTGAACTGTTATAGCGTATCCTAACGTCCATGGCGATTTATCCATGTTCAACGCGTTCTCAACAACATCGACAGCAACCAACACGATATCATTCAAGACAAGATTCTGTATCCTCGGTGGAACCAAGGCACCTGGTATTTCAACTTCAATATTTTGTCGTCGAGTATCTGCTGGGTGATAGCACAAAGGTACATGTAGATCCGGAAACTTTTCTTTATGTAACGTAAATAATTTCTTTTGTAGTTCATCACGAACTATCTTTCTACTGGCGACTATCAAATCAGCAGGTCTCCATAAAGTCCAAAATTCATTCATAGAAGTTTCTGCAATTACTTTACGCGGTATCTCGCATTGTATTTGATCTGGCTGCAGTCTGATTAATCTTTTAAGCTCTTTTAGCGGTTCATCAATAGCTCTATGGTCATCATTTATTTCTTCGTAATAATCTACATTATTCTTTAGCCATTCATGTGGAGACTGTCCAACAAAGGGTGGTGGTTGACCATTATCGCCACACATAATCACAGCAGTATTCTTTGTCAATAACCAATCAAGAAATGTTTTTAGTGTTTCTAACGACACCATGCATATCTCATCCCATATAATAATTTTAGGTATATATTTTTCACCCATCCGCGATGGAGTCCAGGTATCTCCGCACCATCTAAAGAAACTGTGATATGTACATGATTTTACTCCTCGTTGTTTTATTTCTCTAGAAAGTTTATGTGTAGGTGTCAAAACAATTATATCTGAGTTATTATTCATAAACAAACTAATCGCACGAGTTGTTTTACCTGAACCACCACACCCATTAAGATAAACGGTTTTATGTCTAGATACAGGATCGTATACAGATGGTGCAGATGACTTTGATATTTGATTATTATTTTTGTAATATGTCTCCGCAATTTCAACATCGGCAGATTCAGAATAACTAAGTATATTTTCTTGTTTTATCCTCCATGTACCCCATTCACCATTACCGAGTTTTAATAAATCTTTATATTTTTTGTGTACATAAAATGAATCCGTATCGACTCTGACAGTGTGACGAGGAAATATATTTATCATCGATAATAGATTTATCGAAACGTATGCTAGCATCGAAGATCTTAAATGAGTAAACTGCGGTGACTCGCCATCAGTATAGCTCACAATGGTATCTAGTTTTGTTCCATCTGATAAATAAGCATTACATCTGTTTATAAATGTGTTTTTCTCCATCGTATCAGCGATTATAAAATCGAGTTCAGCATTGTCCATAATCAATCTTGTACACGCTCGTTTATAATCATGTGATCCTCCTTGTGTAAACTTACCGATTATCTTTCTACCAAGATCTTTTGCAAGTTTTCATCGTACTCGTTCCTGCATTTACTTATTTTACTGACATGATCTTCATCAATATCAGGGAATTCTTTCCTGGTATCATCGATATTAAATCTGTCCGGTTCTGGTAACCAAACTTGCTTCTGTGAACTATACGATATAATCACTTCAGTTACTCTCAACGATATTAAAAATCCAGCATCAAGCATATATCGCAATAGTACTATCGGAACCCAACATCGCTCTGAAAAATGTCTTCCGAACCAAATATAAGTGATCGCATGGAGATCTTCTCTAAACTCAAATGATTCTACGTGAGCAAATCCTGTTAAGTCAAAATCTGGCAAGGGTCCGTTTATTGCAACCCTGGTCATGTCATGTGTAGGATGTCCGAATCTCTTAAATTATTAGAACATGCTCCATATCCAAGAAAACTCCCAGGATAACATGCTACCATATCAACCGAGATAACATCACTATGGTTGTATTTGGTGTTCCATAATCCACCGTGCCCATATTCTATACAACTTTTCTTGACATCTTCAAGAAATTACGATCGTGTCGTTTTCCATGAATTTTTCTCCTGAGCGAAATGAGCAGCGACTGACGGAACAGTAAAACAGTTATTCAATAATTGTCTAACTATGACATCATCAGAGGTATATTCATGCCAAAGGCGTTGCGCAAGATGTTCGATTTCCTCATGGAGAGATTCTGTACAATAAATATCACCATTAGGTCATACAAATTGATCGTAATGATTACATTCCGAACTCTGAAATAACCAAACAGAAACAGGATCGGTTTTA
>JAECUM010012170.1:0-80331 GCA_016617855.1 Megalonaias nervosa
TGCTTGCTCGTTCGTTGGTGAGGATAGTATAGTGTGTGTTTTATGCTTACTCGTTCGTTGGTGAGGATAGTATAGTGTGTGTTTTATGCTTGCTCGTTCGTTGGTGTGGATAGTATATAATATGTTTTTTTCTCATCCCGATTGTGTGGATGGTATGTTTGTGTGTTTTATGCTTGCTCGTTCGTTGGTGAGGATAGTATATTGTGTGTTTTATACTTGCTCGTTCGTTGGTGAGGATAGTATAGTGTGTGTTTTATGCTTGCTCGTTCGTTGGTGTGGATAGTATATAATATGTTTTTTTCTCATCCCGATTGTGTGGATGGTATGTTTGTGTATTTTATGCTTGCTCGTTCGTTGGTGAGGATAGTATATTGTGTGTGTGTTTTATGCTTGCTCATTCGTTGGTGAGGATAGTATATCATATGTGAAGTGAGTGTAAGGCATGTTTTCCTTCACGTCCGTGCTTGAAGTATATAAAAGCATAGCGTTCGTCATTCGCGCCATTCTACACAGAATAAAAAGGAACAGAAAAATGGATTTAATCAACAAGTTAAGAGATAGTTGGTGCTGGATGGTAGATGCAGTCTATGTAGTGGAAAAGCTTCAAAAGGAGTGGAGGTTTGAAGTCAGCCTAGACTTTATGGCGAGACTCAAAGCAGCAAGTTATCATTTGCAAATGATAATAATGGAAGAAGCGGATAAGTTGAGAGGTTTCAACTATCCAAAATATGTGAGAGTAGGAAGCTTGAAGGAGATTTTGGATATTGTAGTTGAATTGGAATCTTTTTTGGAAGGTATCTTCTCTTTAACAGAATGGCCTTTTGTCAAAAAAGGCTTAGACAATATCAAGAAAGCGGAAGACCTAATGAGAAAAGTACTGGAAGAAGAAGTAAAGAAGATCAAGGAAACTTGGAAGAAAGAAAGAAAGGACAAAGAAAACCAAAAAAAGAAAGAAGAGTTTGAGAAACTAAATCAGAACTGGATGAAAATCCAACAAAAATACAGAGCTCTCGGACATCCTGACTGGATGCCCGAAGAAGAAAAGAAGAAAGGAATTATTCAAAAAGTCAGGACATGGTGGAAGAACTGGAGAAGATAAAAGAAGAAGAACCCAAAGGCCCTTTTCAGGGCCACTTCCAATACCTCGAAAAGATCTTAATTTTCATTTTATCTCCACCCTAAACGAATATATATAAAACCCTTCCTCTACTAAAAAACACGAACGCTCTTGATTCGTGTTTGTCTATAACCCTCTCTCAGGTAGCCTGACGTCACAGTACTTCTCTTTTTGCTACATTGTTACCAGTATGACGTCATGCCACCTGGCGCTTATCGCTCTACAAACCCACAGTCTCCTAGTAGCCGCTCTACCAAATTTCCATTGACGCTATACAGGTCCAGGGTGTTCTAGTCCCTCTACCCCATTTTTCCATTGACGCTATACAGGCCCAGGGTGTTCTAGTCCCTCTACCCCATTTTTCCATTGACGCTATACTGGCCCAGGGTGAGATTTTATTTCTTGAGGCTATACTGGCCCAGGGGGGGGTCTGTAATGCTAATTCCCATTGAGGCTACGGTACCCCACTATACTACTTTTAAGTGTTGTCAAATGTTGTAAAGCGCATAGAACTTCTAAAGATTAGGCACTATACCAAGTCCTCATTATTATTATTATTATTATTAGCGGTAGTTTTAAATTTCTGGAAGTCAGTTTTCTGGGAATCACTTATTGGGTTTCTCGAATGTGAGATTAATTTTAAAAGGCTACTGAACAACTTTCTTTCTCCATGGATATCGACCCCCTTGGTCCTATGATAGAGATATGGGGTATTTGTTCGGGCTCACTCATGTCATCTTCGAAATAACTAGCAAGTACTTGTGCAAACACGTCACTTAGCGAATCAGGCGACATCGAAAGACGTTCCATCGTCTCTTGGTTTCTTCTGGTTTCTCTCTGGAATAGTGTGATCGTTTCATATTGATTGTTAATTCAGTTCTCTCTATACATACCCCTGTCTCTACCTATAATTGTGATCATTGCGTGCTTTACTTAATATTTGTAAAAGTCAAAATTTCTGATTGTAGAAAGCAATGTGACTTTGGTTTTGAAAAACTTGAACAGATTCCCAAATCTGCATGTGCACGAGAAAAATGTATATCCGAACTTAATGTGTGTGTGTGTGTGTGTGTGTGTGCGTCTGTGTGCGTGTGTGCGCGCGCGCGGGGAATGTGTGAAATAAGCAAGAAAATAACGATATGGAAAATTCTTATGTCCAGAAGTACAAAGAACAACAAAGTTTTTAGATTTTAAATATCAGTTAAAATAATATATGCAAGCTGAGACAAAATAAAATGCATGCATATTCACATAAAGTGTTGTGGACACGTCAAGAGATAAATAAAGACAATAAAATGAATGAATATTCACTCAAAGTGCTGTGGACACGTCAAGAGATAAATAAAGAAAAAGGTGACTACATGTTGAAAAAAATAAAAAAAAAAACCTCTCAAATTCAGAATTTAGATCTGTATGCATCCTACATTTCTGTGATATTAAAACTTCTTACGCATTTACAAGCGGAACGGAAGCAAGAACTGTTTGTTTATTGAGTACACCCAAAATGGCGACGACCTATCGCAGATTGTGCTGTTTCCATCGTCTTATATCTTTAAATTCAAGCTGTAATAGCACAAAACTGCACGCAGGGATTAGGTAGTAAATTGCTAACTAATTGTTTTACACATAGTATGCCCAGCAACATACAGCCTTACAATTTATTTTCCCCAGTAATTTATACTATGATGTCGAGAGTTTCCGATTTTCCTGACAAGAACCAATTTTCGTTGTAACTGTACTGGTTGGAGACCAATTCTCGCCACTTTTTGCTGTTTATTTTTTAATCATCAACTAACAACATGAACTTGCTCCTTTGCAATAAAATACGTAAAAGCAGGGCCTTTAACAAAATTTTTCCTCGTGTTAAATGTGAAATCAGCAACATGAACGGTTACGTGGGGACCGTTAATTAAAACGGTGTTGGTGATGAACTTTACGGGAGAGTCATTACCAATTGTCGCCACATGTTGAAAATTAATGATCTACTCATACATGGGTATTAGATTATATTTTCTCTTTCATCAAATGAAAATATAGTTATTTCTGATTAATTTTTAATTTGTGTTGCTTTGTAATTCAAATTAATGTTTCTTTACCTGTTACGAATTATGATAGGAATACATGTAATTTTACTTATTCACCGGTTGAAAAAAACGGGATATTTTTTTACACTGTGACATGGAAAGGTTACAATAATGTCTACTTGCAGTTTTAATATCTCGAAATAATGAAGTTTAAGGAGTCGAAGATATTTAATTTTTTTTTTTTTAATTTCACGTATAATTACATATGTAACATGCGTTTTTTCTACCGAGAATTCGTCTGTTATCATTTCACGGTGAACAGCGAGGTAAGTAGTTGCATCATTTTTGACACCAGTTTTGTGTAATTAGCTGGCTGGGTAATTATAAATAAATTGAAAATCTGATCTGGTTTGTTGTCAAATCCTAATCTGTGTAGTGTGTCTTCAAGAAGAGTGAAGTATTGATTCATCACATTCATGTTTGACATCCTGTTCCTGCCTCGGTCCTGTGGATCAGCATGTTTCTCTGATAGTTCAGGTTGTCGCTTAAAAATTTTTCGGAACCATTTGTCGCTGGGACCTTTATTCATGTTGAATAGAGAATGGCGCACAGTTTGCTTCATGATGGTAATTACATATTGCCTGGTAATTTTTGTGGTCAACGGAAAACCTTGTTGTGCCGAATACTTCATATAATTGACCATGGACAATTCTTCATTTGTTGTTAACATCGGACATCTTCCAGGGGCCTTTTCTTATACCTTCTCCTTGACGTGGTCTTCTACAGTTTTTCTGGGGACTTTGAATTCCCTAGATGCTTGTGAAATTGTGAGCCTTTTCTACTTTACAGATGACACTTTAGATTGAAGTTCTTCCATTGTATACCTCTTTGGCATTGCTAAAAAAATAAAAAATTGAGTCATTTATTTCTTGTCTTTATTGTTGTAGGTACCATTCACCAGAAAGATGTTATTTTTCTTGACAATTTTCATGTTGCTTGTGTTGATTTATTTGAAAAAAAAATCATCATTTCACTTTCTCATGAATTATTAAAAATGTGACAATGAAGTATAATAATGCACAAAAATGTAATACAGCTTAAAGTAAAATCCAATAAAATAATGTGCAGTAGAAAACACCTTCTAGATGCCTTAATATGTGGACTAAGGATTATTTGTCAGATGACTAGTTTGTTGGGGTTTTTTTTCATAGCTGTTTCATATACATTTTTGATAACCAAGAGAATGATAAATAAAACTTTGTTAAATTCCAATTAGGAGGTTGGTTATTTTTTAATTGTCCCAAAATAGTAAGTATTTAATTTTACTAGTTTAGAAATTAATTGATATGGCCTGGAATAATTGATAGTTGCTTTCGTGTTGATAGTAATGGTGCACGTGGTTCCATAGAGGGGTAACACTTGTTTTTCAGTGTAATATTTTATAAAAGAATTGTTTCCCCCATTTTGGGAGAAATAAAATAATCAATACTCTCTGGCTATTGGCCTTTGACCTTTGTTTGCAAGTAAAATATGGAGTCTGGAGATGCTGTGAATGCTAGTGGAATTGTGTTAACAAGATCTGATAATAAATTATGGATGAATACTGCGGCCATGCTATTTATGGTAATTTTGGATAAGTGTGGAAAAAGGAAAACGCTTAATTGAGGATGCCTTATTGTGGAAATGTTGTAATTCTCATTTACAGCATCTGCTATAAAAGCGGGGGCCTGCATCAAGGTATGGTTTTATGATGTAGCTCTTGTTGACCTATGTATGCTAATTGTACCACGTGACTCCCCATGTCAGTAAATGGAGGCATAAGGGGATAAAGTGGGGATTTTGGTTATTTTGTTTACTTAATCGACTTAGCTAAAGCTTATTTTCACTCAGACTTGTCAGCTTAAATCACTCTTCTTATTTTCTAAACAGGAACCAAAACTTCGCGTGCAGTCCCGAGTTATTATTACTATGGCAACAATTGGTACGCGGCAAGAATTGGTCTCTAACCAGTACTGATGAAGCTAACATTTATATATTATCACTGACTTCAGTTTATGATATTGATGTGTGTTTGAATATTTGTTTTCGTCTGTTATGAAAAAATGCATTTTATAAGTTGAAAGAAATGTAACTATTTGAGAAATCGTTCTTGATCAATGTTGTGTCCTAGTACATATAACACGCCTCCCCTGTTATGTTTGTTTCTGGGGTCGCCATCTTACTACCTAAAATAATGGCGCAGTGTAGCGTTTTCCTGAGTCAACAAACATTGGAATGACAAGTCAAATTTTCAGGAATATCTAACATTCTTGGCAGCCCATATTGATGCCTTTCTACAAATTAAAATCATATTGCTTTAGACGGAATTTATTTACTATGGTTCTTTTTTCTAATAAATTCAGATTCTCACACAAGAATATGGACATGTTTTCAAGTTCAGTTGACCACCGTTTCAGATGACTGGAATGTGCTGGTTGGGGGGAATGCCAAAATAGGTTAAATGGATAAGTATCTTGAATGAAACGAAGCTATCTAAACACATTCTTCAATATTAATTTATTTTTATTTGTTTTGTTAAAGGACATACATCACCTTAATCCAATTTTGTCATTCCCAGCTTCCATTGCATTCCAGCCAATTGAATATCCTTAATTGCGGTATACTAAGAATGTTGTTTGGAAAGAAAATGTAACAAATTAGATGACTTATTATTAAAAGTTGATATTTCATAATGTTGATTAAAATTTCCAGGTCCTATCTACCATTTTCGACAATAAAACAAGCGATATATCAAAGTTTCTGTTACCAATTTTGATCACAATTTTCTTCAAATTCAATAAATAGGGATAAACTTTTGGGTATATTTTGGTTAAGAAAATGGGATCCATGCCTGACCCCATGTTATAAGTGGGTTTGCAAGTTATCAGGGCGTGAGTTATCAAGGGAGTAGTGTATATTTCATTTCTTTTCAAACTAATATTATCTGCAGTAAAACACTTATAATTAATAATGACAAAAATATGAAAGAAAAATATATTATTTTCCTTTAAAATTTTCAGTGAAATTATCATATTTATAGATTTAGTGAATTTTAAAAAGATTTTTTTCTTGTTACTTTATAACAGACATGTTTTCCTCTTGTATTAAAATATTTTAATGAAAAATTTAATTTTGTATAGTTTTCCATTAGATTCATTATGCCTAACATGATATAAGAAGTGCATGTTATAGCAACCAAGTTTTTGCATTGCCTCTGCTGTTATTAAAATATCTGTCGTGGGTTTCTCACTAATAAAAAGGTAAAGAAAGCCAAAAATATGAACAGTGTCCCTGTCTTGAACAGCTCACACTCACTCCAGGGCCACAAACTTGTGGTAAATATGGCTCAGTAAAACTGGACATTTCCAATGTGTTTTCTATCATTTGGATCATAGTATATATTTAAATTTTATTTCATCAAATATTTCTTAATAGCATTTACTGTCACTGTCAACGAAAGGTATTGACCCAATTTGTGACATGATCTTGAATTAGGCACATGAGGTTGCAAGAAACATGGTGCATGAATCAGGGACAGGGACTAAGTTATTACAGTCAACAATATCCTCCACCTGCCGTGATTCATACCCTTGAATTGTAGCACATATATTATAATACTGCATGAAATTATTAACATCGCCATAGAAAGTGTTCAAATATATCTGCTCAATTTATTCTTATTGAAAAATGTTTATAAACTCTCAGATTTGTTTGCCATATACTGCTTTTCCAAGTGTGTCAAAATGTTTCTATTTCCAGAAGTACATCCATGGTTTATACCCCTGAAATAAATGCCACCTGATGAAAGATTGGGAATGTTATTTTGGGGCAAGATGTATAAATCGTCATGTATGATGTCTCAGTGCTATTAATATTTGTATCTGTAATATATTTTATTTCTTTCAAACAAATATTAACTGCAAAAAAACGCATATAAATAATGAGGACAAAAATATTAAAGGAAACAAATATGATGCTTTTTAAAAATATTTGTTCTTTCAAGCTTTTGATAAAATACCATATTTAAAGATGTAGTGAATTTTATTAAAAGATTTTTTTCTATGCTATATCATAACAAAGATTTTTTTCCACTCATGTTAAAATATTTCGATGAAATATTTCATTCTCTTTTGTTTTCTATTAGGTTTATTTTTCCTAATATGATTTAAGAAGTGTACTATATAGTAACCAAGTTATTACATCACAAAAATCTCAATCATGGGTTTCCCGCTTATAAAAAGGTAAATAAAATTAACATATGAACATCGACTCTGACTTGAACAGCTAACACTCACTCCAGGGCCATAAACATGTGGCAGATATTGTATTAGTTAAATTAGGCATTTCCATTGGATTTTGCTTTTTTTCATTTGAGTAGTAGTGAATTACAATTTTGTTTCATCTGATGTTTCTTAATCAGTGCTTACTGTCATTGATAATAAAAGATATTAACCAAGATGATGACATCAGGATCTCAAAACAAGCGTATGAAGTCATGAGAAACATGGAGCATGAATCAGGATAGATATGAAGTAGTTAGGATGGTCGACAATAATGTCCTGGAGTCATTGGTTTAATGCACTCAAGCGCTTTACTTTGACCTTTCTGCAGTATGCTTCGTTCAGATTGACATCCATTTTTTAGTTTGCAAAATGAGTACAATTAGTAAAGCATGCGTACAAAATATCAAGGATATATTTTGTCTTTTTTTTCTAGGCATGGTTACAACCATGCAACCCCTTGTTGTAAAGTTCTTGCATTCCATCATGCATTTTGCCAAAATTCCAAAGAATCAACTTCTGCCTGTTACATCATTGTACTCCTGGTTTACAGCAAAAACAAATGGACAACATCTTCAGTATCTTACTGATGGAAAAAATATTAGAATGAGTCAGTTGGAGTTATTTCCATGTTTTGTATCTTTTATTCTGTTTATAACTATTAATTAAAGGAATTTTCTGTCCATAATGATCAGTGTTTTTTAACCTTTTATTGCATAATGACATTTTTTGACACCAACCCCCTTTACTGTGTAAAGATGCGTTTTGATGCCTTTCATGACAAATCCATTAAGATAGGTACCCAGAAAATACCCAAATGAATTATGTGTACTCATAACTATCACTTACATGGCTGAGAGATTGAATGTAGAAAATAAATATGAAGCAAATCATTTATTCACAGGATTAAAGCAGCTAACATCATGTCCACCTTTTGTAAACATGTTCTGCATCCACAGGTTTCTGTAGGAAGTCATTTAAACTTTTGAATAGTACTGTTGAAGGATTTTTGATAAAATAAACAGGAATATGTCATTCTTGGAACTAGTTTAGTTTATTGTTATCAACGTTTCACCAAAAATAGTAATATTAGAGCAAACTTTGGATGTATGCTAAAAAATAAATTACTGTGTGTTTGCTTCTTCATTTCTTAACTGCCATTTTAGCAAAACTATATGACCAAGAATCAGTGTCTAAAAGGTATGGATTTTTTTTATTTGAAAAAACATTTTCTCGCTAAATGCAGTTCTAATCAGCACAAAAAATATACATGTCTGTTTGTAGAAACAAGGAAAAACCATTAGTCACATAGCTGACAAATTCTGATCAACTCCACTAATCGATAGTGCTTGTTTATTGCAGTAAAATACTTAGAGAAACCAGTTTCAGTACTTTTAGATCTTATTTAATGCCACATATCATTTCTTTAAAATAATTTTATTTCATAAGTTTTTAAATTTGACAAGACAGATAATACACAGTAGCGAGCCCCTCGAGTGAATCAAGCACTTAGACTTCGAAAACCATTAAAATTGTTAAACATACAGTCCTACCCACTTATATCGACATCACTTATGTCGACAAGCTGCCTGTTCTGACAAAAAAGCAAAGTCTCGGCCCCTTGGTCTACTATTGCTACCAAAATTGTCATGCTTATGTCAACGTCGAGATAAAAAATAAATGTACATGTTGACAGAAGTCCTTGGTCCCAGCTTGAACAAATCCTTTGTTTTCTAATCATTTATGTCGACAAGCTGCCAGTTCCGACCCATGCTTTGTTCAACAATTAGTTGATCTTGCCGCCAGGCTTTAATTTTCCCGCCAAATCATTTATGTCGGCAAGCAGCCAGTTCCGACCAGTACTTTATTCAACAATTAGTTGATCTTACCGCCAGGCTTTAATGTCGTGGTCAGATAAAAAAACATGCTTTTGTTTGGTCCAATAAAGTTGACCTCTCGTGGCGACCTAAATAAAAGCAATGAAATCTGATCATTTCCCTGTGAATAGCCCCATCCCCTTGGTAACCTCAATAAGATGGGAACAGACTGACCAAAATCTAGGCTGATTTAAGTACATGTACTTGAAGCATGTAAATAACAACTATGCAGCCATGTGCTAATGCCGACATTGAATATCGTAGTGAATATTTTTCATATCAGAATGTGACCAATGCAATATTTTATTGTAGATTTTATTACACAAAAGTAACCAAAATGTAATTTGTCAATATGCAAGTGTATTTCACACTGGTTTTATCTTCATGTACTCAAAATTTCCATTGTTTGTTTTCTCAAAGTGTAAATGCTACTCACTGACAACAGGTCACCCCTTACTGACGAATTTAACTTGTATCTTTTTTCAGACCCCCCCCCCCCACACTTATCTCAACATCTGCCTATGTCGACAATATTTCCTCAGGCCCAAGGATGTCGACATAAACGGGTTGGACTGTACTAAATATTGCCCATCAGTACTGATTTAATGCTCAAAAATCATCTTGTTCATCTTGGAGACGATATATGAGTTACATCCCTTTTCATTAGAGCCAGGGTCGTTCAGTATTTAAAACTTGGCTGTAAAGAGAGGCAAAGTTTCAGTTCATAGGTCACAAAAATAGCCATATATGTATATATTCCCAATTCATCAGAGACCTCTCACATAAGCGAGCTGTCCTTTGATCTGAGTGGTCTGAGCAACTGCTTAATCCAGATATTGTTTGAAATGTGTGATCAGCAGTTTCTAAGCCTAATTTATACATGCTGACCTGCCAAATAGTCCTTCCTTTGTTTTAAGCTGCCAGTCAATAGTGAAATTAGTGTTTTGTCACGGTGCACAAAACAAATAAGATCAGTGATTATTTTAAGTTGGTGATGATTTAATTTATAGGATGGAATGAAGCATGCAGGATAAAATAATCTTGTGTGGAACATAAACTTTGGAGAAAACCTGCACATGTATTTTATAATTTTATTAAATAGTGCACAGAAAACAATCTTGATATAATAATGATAATAATAATAATAATAATAATAATAATAATAAAATTAACAATAATAATAATAATAATAATAATAATAATAATAATAAAATTAATAATAATAATAATAATAATAATTTTAAATACATGGTATTTTCTCAAAAGCAGAGTTTCAAAGATGAAACTGTACAGATGTTACCTGTGTACAAAAGCCAGTTTTTCCTTTTCCAGTATGTAGCCACTATTGGCAGGTTTATATATATATATATATATATATATACACTTATACATGTATACAGGGTGCGTAAGGGAACATTTCTTCTTGATCGGTGTATTAGCTTTTTGGTAGTAAAACATTTGTGATTTGTAACAGTTTATACATCTCTAATGATTAATTGTTGTTATATTTTACAGAATTCATAAGTGTCAGGGAACAAGAGCTTTTTCAGCCAGTCAGTTCTTTCTAAAGAAGAAATCAGATGGTGCCAAGGTGACCAATGTAATTTCAGATGATGAAAGGTATTTTTTGAACCGTGGACTATGCAGCTTATTCCTTCATTTCTTTGCTAGATTTTAAAAATGTAACATGTTCTTTACATCACAATTCTTTATTCAGTCTTTCTCTCTGGATTTGGATTTCAGTCACTTGTCTCTCAAAAAGAGCATTTTCAGTTTCTTGAAGGTATTTTTGTTTGGAAAGATTTAAACTGTGTTATTGCCTTTACTTCAATGATTCAGCTTGTGTGCAGGTTTCTCATAACTCCACTTTGATCATAATAAGATCATGAGAAATTATGACACAGAAGCTGTACATAATTCCATTTTGATCATAATTAGATCATGATAGATTATCAGATAGAAGCTTTACATAATTCCATTTGACCATAATTAGATCATGATAGATTATCAGATAGAAGCTTTACATAATTCCATTTTGATCATAATTAGATCATGGGAGATTATCAGATAGAAGTTTTACATAATTCCATTTGACCATAATTAGATCATGATAGATTATCAGATAGAAGCTTTACATAATTCCATTTTGATCATAATTAGATCATGATAGATTATCAGATAGAAGCTTTACATAATTCCATTTTGACCATAATTAGATCATGGGAGATTATCAGATAGAAGTTTTACATAATTCCATTTGACCATAATAAGATCATGATAGATTATCAGATAGAAGCTTTACATAATTCCATTTGACCATAATTAGATCATGATAGATTATCAAAATTCCACTTTGATCATAATTAGGTTATGAGAGATTATCAGATAAGAAGCTTTACATATCTCCACTTCAGTCATAGTTAGATCTTGAGAAATTATCATATAAAAGATTTACATATTTTATCCTTGGAACGTAGATGCAGTATACACAATTTTTGTAAAATTTTGATGAATTTTTTGCATATCAAAGCAAATCAGTTCAGGACAAAATCCTAGTGTTCTTATTCTTATAGTTGGCTGTTGTCTTTGCAGAAACCAGTAATATGATGTAAACATACATTCGTTGTAAAGATATAGCTATGAGTAGTGCAAAGAACACAGGTATATGTTTCTTTGCTGAATGCTGTATATACTTGCTTATAAGGTGGTTCCAACTGAAAACAACATAGATCCAAATCTGGCATCACATAATGTCCCAGCAGATTATGGTCCATGTTTTTTGTTCTACTGATTACTCTTAAAAGGTTGTATAGACCCAGATCTGCTGGCACATTATGCACCAGCAGATCTGGGTCTGCGCAGTTTGCAGTTGGACTCATAAATGAATTGAATTAAATTGAATAAATTGACTCTTTTCTGCAGAGCTGGGTTGGACAAGAAGCTGGTTGATGCAGCAAAATCTGTAGCCTCCACTTTGCCAGGAGATAAAAAGTTGATGGAGTCTGATCTGTTGCGGAACTTAAGAGCTGCAGCCAAACTTTCTCAGAGTCAAAAGAGTGGGGAAGCTCCTAAGTCAAAAGAAGATACTGGGTAAGAATAACTATTATGTAGGACACTGTAGTTCGAGATGAAAGGCTTGAAAGACAAACTATTTATTTTAAGCCAGATTAAATTAAGTTTACTTTGTATAACTAGTTCCAATAATGAACTGTAAATCACCAAATTTTACAACATTAGTAAGCAAGCTAATTTCCCATAAAATGTTATGCTTGCAAAAATTTTACATGATGAAAAGATTCACAAAATTCGAATGACTCTAAAATACTTTGATTTATGATATCTAGAGTACACATAAAGGCACAGGTGGCAAGATTAGGTGGCATTTGAGGTAGAAGATGCCAAAGAACCTGAGGAAACCTCAGCGATAACTCAAGAGTGAGGGAACACCAACCTTTTGACCTTTTGAGTTCTGTGGATTGAGCAGTGAACCATGATGAAATTTCTCCTTTGAATACAGTCCCTGATTACACAAAACATTAGGGATATAAATCTG
Organism: Megalonaias nervosa; assembly: GCA_016617855.1. Lineage (NCBI taxonomy): Eukaryota > Metazoa > Mollusca > Bivalvia > Unionida > Unionidae > Megalonaias > Megalonaias nervosa. The sequence goes on from JAECUM010012170.1 coordinate 12,891, forward strand.
CTACCTCTCACATCCAGCCCTACTATAAGACGACAATTCATCTTCAATGTCTATATTATATAGACAAAGGGCAGTAAATCTTGTCCTTTACCTCCCCTCATCACTTCTAGATGTTACCAGCTTTTAGGGGGCAGGGGCCAGTTTTTATGTACAAATTTAATTCCGCAATCAGCGACCTAGTATAAAAATCATAAAAAAAAAACAAATACACAAGTGAAGTCAAAAAGGTCCATATTTTTGGATACCTATATAAAAACAAAGCATAAGAATATTATCCACTTGACCAGAGAAGTCAATGGCAGTTCGTAGCAGAAGAAGTTTATGCACCCCAACTCCAAATGTATACCTGCAATTTTCATGTCTGAAGGTCATTTTTGACACCATGTGATGCTCACAGTGCAAACACAAGCCCTTTTCCTAGACGACAGTTATGCAAAACTGTGTACTAAACAGGCTGATGCAATTGAAAATAGTTGTCATCCAAGCCGTTTTTGAGATATTCTACTTGCCCCAAACCCATGTGTTTACTGCTATGGGAGGCTAGCTCTTCTTTCTAGCCAACTATTGGTATATCACTATCAACATACTGCAGAGTAACTATGGAAGGTGTACATGCCTGACATCAGTTTCAAGAACAACACAAGCCCGAAACACCTAGTTCATAAATTTGTCCATATCTTTAATTCATAAACAATAATAGCTGAAAATGTTACACCATAGTCTTCAGTTAAGAAATTTGCCAGGGGCCAATTTACGAAACTGGACCCTGCTACCTTAAGCTTGTCCCATACACAGTATGGTACAGAATAAGCCTCCCATGATGTCTTTGTGTGTGAAATTCAAGCCATCCATTCCAAATTTTTGATTTATTTGGATGGTGGTTTAGATTATGTTTTTTAATTTGGCAGATATTTTGTCAGATTTATCATTTTCTTGGACTAGGTAAATTTTAGACCACATGGTACAACACACACTCATTGCATGATCACTTTCAAGTGTTTGCGCTTGCCATACTCAGACCTGCCAACCCTTACGATTTTGCCGGAAGTCTTACGAAAATGATGCTTGAAATACAGACTGAATAATGAAAGGAAAAACTACGGAAATATGATTGTAAAATCCAGATAATTGGGTCATCTGTGTTTGATTTGGATCTGGGTTTTGCATTAGCTTTAGTGGAATTAGAGAACCAGACTAACTTTATAGTAGTACATTAGACACTTTAACTGCACATAATTTTCCATGCTATGCATCTGCATGATCAAATTGTTGATTATAGAATTTTTTTAAAAATGGCATCCAGCTACTGATACATGTTAAAGATGAAAGGACACAATTAAGTTTATTGGACATCACTTGTCGATTTGAGTCTGTCACGTGGCAGGAGATACAATTGCCGTTATGTGAAATGAAGAAAAACATACATCTGGTTGAGAGATAGCAACAAGCCATTGAGCTGCATAGGGTTTGGAAGTGAAGTTATATGTGTACTTTACAAACTTTTCAGATGAACATAATGTTTACCATCGATGTATCAGTTTGGAATACCGAACTTGTTAAATACACGTTTTCTAGGGGTGAAATGATACACCTGTGCCAAGTATCGATACGATTCATGATACGCAGCCTGCGATACAATACATGTCAATACGCATATGAACTTGATGGTCTTTCCATCTTTGGAATGTAAATGGTGCCCTTTCATGTATGTTGACATTCTTGGTTGTATTTCCAGTATGCAGACTACAGATAGACGTATAGTTATGATATATTTATATGGAATTCTCATTGATGAGAAGATATCAACAATACTTTCAGACTACCTGTAGATTGTCAGTGAGTTTTATTCAGTGTTTTAGGCCATTTAATGGTTGATCCATTTAACTCATTTGTTTTGTACAACATGAATGATTTGAAAACAATTATTACCAATTTCTTGTCTCAGTTACACTTGGGAGACATTACAATGTTATTTTCAAAACAGAATAAATAATGCAATTTCCTCATGCAAAGAAAACCTCATCTGGACCAAATTCGGGCATTGGGAACAAGATTGAATACCAACAAAATCTATCACATTTTATTTCTTGCAGATGGAAAAGACTGCTGCAGCCACAGGTACTTGTATTTGTAAGTGAAGAAGGAAAACTATTGACTACACCCATTCCTATTCTACATTTTCTTTTAACATAAACAAGGTGATAAACTTGAGCAGTTTGAAATCTGCCCCATTGCTCATTCTATGCTAATTTCATTTATTCCATCAGCACCTTCATTTACTGGTTAAATATGTCTGCATAAAAAAGAGAAATTCCAAATTTGTTTCCCATGTACAATTTAAGGAGAGATGATGACAGGATTTTATCTGAAGAGAAACCTCCCCTGTTATGAAAGAAAAAGGAGGGGAGGAAGGTCATAGGTCAATATTTATCTTAACTTCAGTATCTGTCTCTTTTTCTTCCTGCTCCATTTTCTTATAGCTCTACTGAAATCAACATCTTTGACAGTGGTCACCTCTAGTTGTATAGCATTAATCTGTTAACTAATTCTGAGCACACTCGGCTCCTTTTCTTTGTATCAATATTGTTCTGTGCTTTTTTCTGAAGGGGCATGTACATAGCTGGCTTTGTCAGCTTGAATATGTTGGGAAACTGATCTTTGTGACTGTTTTGTACAATATTCCAGAGATCACAGATATTATCTTTTGGATACATCTGCTCCAATATGGGATTTTTCACTAACTTAAACTTCCTTTGTTAAATCAGTAGTTTACTGACTACTACGCCAAATTTCTTAACTGTTCCATAATGCTGTGTAAGTGTATTTAGTCCATCAATGCTTGTGCAGACAGAAGTATTAAAATAAATATCTTTACTTCTTAATTGCATTTTTTAACCCTTATTTTATTCATTTTATCGGTTTTGTAGCATATGATCTGCAGGGTGAATTTGATTAATTAAAAAAATGAAAATTGCATTGTACTTTTAAATTGTCTGTAGTTTAATTAGTCTCAGTATTCTGCCCTTTGTACATATTTAATTTTGTACATATTTAATTTGTACATATTTAATTTGTACATATTTAATTTTGTACATATTTAATTTCAAAATATCACTGAAAGGGTCATGCCATTAATTTTTTGTCCATCCAGCATGTACATCTGACTCATATTAACACCATTTTGAGCTCAAACACACTCACTGGTGTCTCCATTAACACTTTCCCAGCTCCAATAATCTGATATACTTCATAACTTTAAAAATTATTGTCATCGTCACTATCATCAGCAAGTATTTGTTGAATGAAATCGTAATGAACCACGCCAGGAATCAGACATTTTGGGTTTTCTAGGTAGCCTGTATTTTAAACACACATTTGTAAAACTTTCTTCATCAATGGTTCAAACTATGCCAAAATTTTTATTCCTGGGCACGTTGTTCTAATCAAATTTAGTTTCATAACAAATCATATCGTGCTTGAAAAACCCAGATGTGGAACAGTTGCAACCCAAAAAACAGATGACAAGAACAGTTAAATATAAATTGTATACTTCGCCGAACACATTTTCATATGTGGGACTTTCAGCAAATTTTTGGGAGTTTTTGCATTTCACTGTTCTCCAAGTGCGTGAATTTTGCACAATTCATGCAGTGGCACACTCTGACAACATCTCTCCGCTTAAGTACTTGACATATCTAATGACTTTCCCATGAAGTCTCTCTGTTGCTTTGCCAATACTTCCTGTTTGTCATGCAGAGAATAAGCTACATTGATTTCTGATTGGTGGTTATTGTTTAATCTGGAGCAGAACAAGCAATAACAACAAATGAGAATTCAGTGTAACATATTTCAATGTTCAACACACCAGTAACGTAGTTTTCAAATTGACCAAAGGAGACAAGATGCAATTCAAAGTAGAAACTTCACGTGAAAGTGGTTATTAAATGATGAGTAAAGTACTTCATTAAACATGATGAACACGTTTGGAATGTATAGTGTATGCTGAACATACTTCTGTTCAAGATAATTAGCATGAAATGGGGGGGGGGGCAGATTATGAACCATGTCACTTTGTATTAACTTGTAGATGGCGAGTGGGTATTCTCAAATAATCTTTTTATTTTTACATGAGTGCCTGTGACTGCAAATGCTGTTTCAGATGGATTATAATTTTACAGAATATCAAGGCAACTAATAATAATTATTCATGACTGCTGCAGACTAAAATAACATGCATACAGTAAGTATCGTTTTGTATTGATTCTCCTTATGTTGTATCAATATGTGTATAGTTTCAGCAAAAGTATCGTTGCATCAATATATCGATGAATTGTTTCACCCCTAACATTTTCCAACTTGACAACAGCAGTACATGATATTTTGTTATACCTTACTGAAAACTGCTCAAACTGATGAAAAAATCCCGATGCCTTACTGAGTCAATCTTGTGTCGGGTTGGCAGGTCTCTATACTTAGATCGGATACAGCAGACTCTATGTTCTAGCTATGTTCTGCCCAGTCAAGGTGAGGTTATTCATACAGAAAGCTCCTTCAGCTCTCAGATTTGTGCACTTTGCAGGCATCTGATAATCTACCTGTTTGCAACAAGATGGAACCATAAGCTGCCCACCTTTGTCTCACCAGTCCCAGACTGAGAAGTTTGGCCATGGAAGCTCTGTGAATCAGTTGGGTGCAGTTATGGGACTTCACTTATTCAATTCTACTGGTCTTAGTACTGAAATTAATACAGAAATTGAAGTCAGAATTGCAAGATAATTCTGAGAACCGATCTCAGATGGGAACAAATCGTGGGTCACTGAGCTACTCAAGCTAGCGATAAACCTACCCAGAAAGATTATGGCCAAACCAAATCCGAAACAACTACTGTCATAGGTGTTTTACATCTGTCCAGGCTGTCTTCTCTTTCTTGCTTGGCTCTTGTCCGGACAGCCTTGCAAGAGAAAGTATTCTGACCTTTGATTGTGGAGAGAATCTCAAGAGGAAGAAGGTCATCCAGTCTGAAGGCTAATGAGGGAAAGTGGTCTGTTTTCGGGGACTGGTGTAGAGTCTGTACTGTTGTCCCTTTGAGTGCCTTGTTCCCTCAACTGGCCAACTTTTTTCTCTGGCTCAACAAGGCACCAATTATCATCAAATGCTACTGTTTCATGATACGTGACACATTAAGGCGCAATAGCAGAGGAGATATCAGTCATGATAAAAGTCGATCAGACCTGCTTGCCAATTTTGATATACCAAAATCTTTCACACTGTTTCCAAAATGGAATCTGTCCTGGTTTCTAACATGGCTCAACTTAGAGAAATTTTAGCCGTTAGATTGGACCTCACTCAAGCTGTTATGATACAGAATCTATTTCCTAAATGCTTTAGTTTCAACTTGCAAGGTGAGTTACATGCCCTTTGAGTTGACATGAACAGTCTTCAATTCAGATCAAGTGGTTCAGGGATTCTGATGAAACAGGCTTTGTCGCCAAGAACTGGTTACTGTCAGTGACAGTTGGCATACACTACCACTTATCTATAAATAGGTAGAGAGTAGGGCCATGCAAGATCCTGTTTGCTCTCTCAAGCACTACTTTAAACGCAAAGAGACAAGTTGTGGCAACCACAATCAACTCTTTCCCTGTGGAGGTGGGAAAGCATGATATCACCTCTCAAGCTCCGTCTTGATGGCTTAAGTGGGTTATATGCTCTGTGTGTTCTGATTTCTCAAAAGATCAGAATTGCTTCATGAGGATTTTAGATCATGAAATTACAGCAACCTCTGCAGACCTCATGTTCAAATGCAGCATTTCAAACTGAGACATGCAGAGTCAACCTTCTTAAATCTTTTTCTCAGGGATTTAGCTTTGCAGAGACAGAATCTTAATCTGGTGGGTCCTGTGGCTATAACCCAGATAACCACCAGACCTAATTAAACTAACACAGCCTCTTTGTTAGATTCGCCAGCAAATTTTGACGGTAAGATTTCAGTAATCTTCTTAACCTGAGATTCGTCACTTAAAGAGCCTCCCATCCACCCCAATATGCAAGCATCCTCATTGGTAGTTTGTGCAACTTATGAACTAGCAACACCTGGAGGGGGCAAAGTGAGGTAGTAAGCAACAGTTACAGCCATTTGTCTATATGATATAGGCAGAAATGCCAAATTTTTGTCTTTTTATTATTGTTGGATTTGGGAGGTAGCAGGCTAATATTCCCTCCTAATGTTAACTCATTAACCCCTTGAGCCACATTTATGCATCATTGAAGTTATACATTACTTCTGAGCTCTGTGCATCTGGGTCATTTAAGATACACCAGAGTGGGTGGTATTACTGAAAAGTAGCTCTACAATGATACCAAATAATCTGGACTTTCTACAAATACAGAAGGAAAAACATATTGTTTGAGATCCGATTTTTTTAAAACTAAAACTTTGCCTATTGCTGGAATCAGATTTTGTGTCTAGGTTGTAGACATTTTGGTCTGCAATCTAAGGTGGACTGGTCAAAATTGCACTGAGGTGAATCTTTGCATAAAGTAGGATAAGTTGGGGATTTGGAGTAAAAAGTGGCCAGGACACGAAAATGATGGGTCCAATAAGCAAAACAAGGAAAAAAAAAAAAAAGTCCAACTTTTACCGTTCTGCATATGCACAAGCAAATTAGCCAATGAAAAATGATATTTCTAACACAACTAGGCATCTGGCTAAACGAAAATCTCGTGAAAGCAGATGTATTTGGATGTATTCAGAAGTAACCCCCAAAATGCTTTTCCTACTCCTATTTCAGGCAAAAATGACACAAATCTCCAGGGGTTAATGTGATGGGGTAAGTATTCTCAGAGGAAATAATTTACTGTAAGAGTTGCTTTCTTTTCCAAACTTTTGGGAAAACCTTGTTATGGCATTACGAGTAAAACTTGGTTTGTTACCAGATCCTTGTATGACAGATCCTATGGAACTGTGCAAGAGTTGGGTTGAATGAGACTAACATTTTAAGTTGTAAGTGTTATACAATTTTCTCTTTCTTCACTATCCAACAAAATTAACAATAATCACATTTTGAGTAGGAAATCTCATCCAAAATCACTTAAAACAAAGCTCAGACATGAATCTATAATTAGGTAATTAAGATGCAGTCGGCATATATCTGACTGTCCTGTCTTTACAATACAATGAAGCAAACATTTAGACACTTCTCATTCAGAATATTGTTTTGTCTAACTTTGTGGTGAATCTGATGATTTTTAATATTGGGAAGTATTTGCTTTAAATTAAGATTATTAAATTGTATCTTTTTGTCAGAGATACATTCGTAGGTGTCACTTTATGGTTTCATCACTGACATTGTAAAAGGTGTGAAAATTTTATGGTAAGTTTGTGTGTTCAAGTTTTTGCAGGTTATTTTACTTTCAAGGAGGGGATACAGCATGACATGGAAGTAGGTGAGACACCAGGTTTTACAGAATGTGTTGACCTCATAATTTAATCAGAAGGGATTCCTATGTGACATACCAAAACTGTCATGTCAGCATTTTCCCTCTTCATTTTAAACCAAAGCAAAGAACAGCATAAATCATAATGTGCCAGGAATAGCAGAACTCTAGATAAACTGCGTATTTGATTAATTTTTTGCAGATAAATTGACAAGAATGCATAAATAATATTTAATGTATTGAAACTCTGCTAAACAATGTAATTTCAAGTATTTAGTTCAAAAGGTGTCAGCATTTTTCTCCAGCTGTAAGCAGAGCTAAGGTTTTATTATGGTGCATTTGATAAATATAAACTGTACAAGCTCTGGATGAGCTATGAAAATTTGAAACTTTAGTATGTTAGAATCCTGGTGAAAACACAGAATAGAGCCATTTAATTGAATGCACCCTGTCAATAAACTGTTGATCACATTCTTTAAACCTTTGTGACAGCATATCAGGTGCTTATTGTTGCAAACAGGGCATTTGTTGTGCAGAAATCAGGTGACTGTGATCTTATTTTAGCCATTAGTACCAGTTCCAGCTTCTTTCTTTGACGTGTTAATATTTTTCTTTCCCCAAGGACTCTACTGAAGTCTATGAGAATAGTGATGTCTAACAAGGATGCTGAAGGGGAATGGAAAACCCCTGAGAGAGGTATGACTATTAAATTCAAGGGATTGATGGATGTATGAATCAGTGTTCAAACTAGGAATTTTTGACAGAGGACTGGGCAAGAGGGGCATCTTTTTTCAAAGGTACACTTTTGTTAAATGAAGAAACATTTTGTGGATTGAAGGACATATAACTAATGCAAAATTTGGGACTTTAATCTTACTTGGTGTAAAACAGAAACATTCATTTGTTTACAAATCTAATGCACATAAAAATATCTGGAAATAATGGAAAATAAAAGAGTTTTAGTGAGCCAGGTTAATGATTTGGAGAGTTGGATGTGAGGACCTTAAGAAGGGGTAAGGATTATAGAGCATCCCTCTGTTTCCAGTTAAATGGAGCACTGGAGATGGATGGTTTGGTGGTTTGATGGATGGACAAATGAGATGGAGATGGAAGGATTTATGTTTCAGATTTAGAAACAACACTCGTTATGTTAAACTTCGAGTTTAAAACTGTATGGCAGACACGGTAATTACTTGAATGTCACTCCTTGCATCGACAATTTAAGAATTGCCACCTATTTGTCAGATGTCCTTATGCTTTTTGGAACTTGTAATGACTGAATAGATGCAGGTATTCAGTAGTAATCCAGATCTAGTTAAACGTCTTGCAAGTAAACAAACATTGGATTAGGGTTGTGGACTGGTTTTGTAACCTCTTAGTTTTGACATGTTTTAATGTATGACTAATTTGTATTTAGGAGGCATAAGCGGGCCTTTGTGGAAAAAAATAAATCTGTGTTTGTAAAACATGTGTCTCCAGTCCCAAAGAAAAAGTAGAGTCTGGAAAAAAATCTTTAAAATGTTTCAGTTTGAAAAATTGCCTGAAAAAATGCATGAAAAATTAAACATGTAATCTACATATACTTACACCTATGTATATTAACTTTGTCTACTTCAGTTGGTTTTTTCTCAGCCTTCCTAATAGGATTTTCACTTTAAAGTGTCCAGAAAATAAAAAAGATTTTGATGATGACATGAAAGTATCAACAGGTCATCTACATATGATACAAGCATGGCTCCTAAATTTCATTTGTCTTCCTCAAGTTAGTTTTGCTTAATCGTACTTGCTAGGCTTTTATCATGTCTAAATCCTCTGCAAGTACAACTGCCTGAGACTACAATCTGTACCGATGCAAATATGGAAATCTGGGCAGCCCACCTTTAATTATCCTTTCGGGAAGCCATTGTATTGATAGTTGTTAATTATAATCTTAATATTAAGATTTAATAGCGCCTTTGGATTAATTTCTCATTGGCTGATGGGGTTTTAACATTTCTAGAAGAATTCAGTAGCTTCCCATTTGGTTGGGTTGGGTCAAATGAGTAAGCAAATTTGAGGCAAAATGAGTAGTAAGATCCATCACATAGGGTATGTTTTGAAATAGAGTCACAATAGAATGTGTGTATGAGGAAAGAACTGAGCAATCAGATTCATTCCTGTTTTCGAGTCATCCTCATTTATTGTGTTCCTGTTATAATGTCTGCAGACATGTTTCATGTTGTACTTAGATATTATTCAAGAGGAAAAACCTCTCTTTGACTGTTCAGTGGAAATAGAAAGTGCTCAATGTTTGGACTATAATATTATTCTCCAACTGTTGTGAATTATTCGAAGGAGGTCTGGATGATGCCATTTTGACGTCACGATTCTTGGCGGACCAGTATGTGTCCAGTTTTGAAATTTATACTGAACTTTTCATTCATTTAGGACTTTCACTGAGCTTTATGAGCATTATTCTGGATTCATGTAATAATACTGTAAGTCATCTCACATTTTCATTTATGACTTCGATAATTAAATTCTTTGATAAGTTTTAGTTGTTGGTTTTGCCTCTTTCTGTTACTTAGTTTGTGACCATAGAGTCATAACAGAAATTGGGGTCTTGTCTGGGACCAATCTAGGGGAGTCAATTTACTCTTTGTCACTATCAAGTTGGGTACCAGTATTGACTTTGGCCTTCTAAAGCATGACTAGGTTCATGAAGACTCAACCCTTTACCTTGAAGTGCAGGCCTGGATATTAAGGTTACTTGTTGTTTTGAGAAAGTGATTATTGAGATTAACTTGCACAAAATTAGTTGTCAACTCTAATAAATAAAACAAGACTCTCTCAAATAGACTGATGCTCTACTGTCCAAAATGAATTTCCAGGAAGGCTGGATAGATCATTTATTTTTTTAAACTTGTTTTATATATATATATATATATATATATATATATATATATATATATATATATATATATATATATATATCTTGGCAAAATCTAGGTAAGGGTATTCCGTACAATTTACAGCCATGAATAAAAATTAAATTAGATAAATCATGTACCAGGAGTTACAAAAATATATACATACACCTCCCCGCATAAGGAAATGAAAGATTTATGCAATAAAGCTTTCTTTTTCCGTATTAATGAAACACATAAATGATAATGAAATTACTCAGGATGATGTATAATGAATGTACAAAAATGTATATATAATGAAGCAATATTAAATTCCTATACACATAATAGTGCATCTGTGATTCAGTTTTCATTTTTCTTCATGTGCAAAATATCAATTTTGTATTCTTGCAACAACAAACACCATCTCAACAATCTTTGAGTTTTATTTTTACCTTTGTTGATAAAAGTAAGTGGGGATTGTGATCACTGAATACAAGAATCAGGGAAGGACCAGAATTAATATACACTTCAGAGTGTTGTAAAGCCAGAATTAATGCCAAATGTGCCTTCTCGATAGTGGAATAATTTCTCTGAAGTTGCAAAAGCCAAAATTTCTTTTGCTCTATCCTTATGTGGAATCTGCCAGAATCCTTTTAACAGGTCAAACACAATGACATATTTTGCATTTCCAATTCTGTCAATACAGTCATCAATTCTTAGAATTGGAAATGAATCTATTTTGGTGACACGGTTCACATTTCTGTAGTCAGTTCACATATGAAAAGAATTATTTGGTTTAGACACAAGAGTACATGGCAAACCCCAGTCACTTTTGCTTGGTTCAATAAAGCCATTCTCCGACAAATATTCAGCCTTCTTTTTCAAACATTCCTGCTTGAGAAGACTCATTCCGTAAGGGTGCTGTTTTACAGACTTGGAATGTACAATTTCAGCATCATGGTAGATTTGATTTGTTCGAGTTGGAACATCTGGGAACAAGCACTTATATTCACATATTAGCTGTTTTAACTCTTTCTTTTCCTGTGGCTGAAGATGTGAAAGCTTATTGTTCAGATTCTTTAATATTTCAGAATTTTGAAATCTGGTTGAACCAAAGTCACTAGAATCTGGTTGTATGTCATCATTTAAGTTTTCACTGTATGGGACAGGAACAACTAAATTTACTGAATGATTTACAGAGCTATCTTGATCAACATACTCCAGTAATATATTGATATGGCAGAGTTGTTTCTGTTTTCATCTCCCAGAAGTGTCAGAGATTTAATTTAAGTCACTTACTTTCTTTTGTAACTGTATAGGGACTATAATACACAGCCTGAAGAGGACTTTGAGGCATGGGCAAGAGAACCAGAACATTATCACCAGGTTGAAAAGTTCTTTTCTTTATAGTTTTGTTATACCTTAATTTCATTTGTGATTGGGTACACTGAAAATTATTTCTTGCCATTTCACAAGCTTTCGATAGTTTGTATTTAAAATCAGTGACATAATCAGGCAAATTAATCTCTGATTCTTCTGTTAAAAGAAGTTTTTCTTTCAACAACTTCAGTGGTCCACATAGAGTGTGTCCGAAAATAAGTTCAAAAGGACTAAATGGAAGGGATTCTTGAACTCCATAACATCAAGCAACAATAAATAAATACCTTTTTCCCAGTCTTTTCTGGTATCAAAGTAATATGACCTTGTCATATTCTTTAAAGTCTGATGAAATCTTTCCAGTGCCCCCATGATCAGATTAGATGGACTTAGGGAGGCCAAAAAGTGTAAAGAACTTTATTAAGGATTTGACTGTAGTTTTTGTCTTAATATTCTGTAAAGGAATTGCTTCTGGAAACCTTGTCAACACACACATTATGGTCAGCTAGCATTGGTTGCCTGACTTGCTCTTAGGTAAGTGACCTATGCAGTCTGCCATTATTCTACTTAATGGTTCATCAGATGCAGCAATTAGTTGTAAATGAGCTTTAGGTATCTTTTGGTTAGATTTTCCTACCATTTGACAAGTGTGACAAGATCTACTGTATTTAGCTACATTACTTTTAATTTTCGGCCATTAAAAATGATGTAAGATTTAGGTTTTATCAACTCCTAAATGACCAGTCAAGGGTGTTCTTGGGTTAACATAAAAATTTCTTGTCTATATGACTTAGGTACCACAGTTTGATAGCTCATCAGTGGGTACCTCAGGTGGTTTCCATTTTGTCATAAAGACCCCATTTTAAAAAAATTAGTTGGTATGTCTCCAGAGTCAGCTTCACTAATAGCCCTCTGTAGCAAACAGGATATGTCAGGATCCTTTTCCTGTTGGATGACAAGTGATTGTCGTTTTTCACCCTGATTAGAAGTGAGAGAATGAGTAATTAAAAGAGGATAATAATGATTAATACCTTTTGATTAATCAGTAACAGGAGCAAATGTGACCTCATTAAAAGCCTGGCCAATACATGTGTCAGCCAAAGGAATAATTTCTTGACCAACTTCATTCTCAAGAGCTCTCTTTGCCATAGCATGAATAACTGCACAAGCAGGGTTTAAATCAGGGATTTCGTTTTCAATAAGATCAACCTTTTGATACAGACAAAGCTTATCAGTTACAAGTGGATTAATCACAATCTAAGCTTCACATAAGTAATTGCTTAGCAATATATGACAACTCTCAATGGGCAAAGAATTCACAGAACCAGTAGCACTGGCCCTTAAACTAAGTCTGATGTTAAATTAACATTATGGAGATGAATTTGAATAAAACTGCACAGTACTCCTGAACAAGAATACTTTCAGAAGAAGAAGACTTCTCAGACAAAGGCAAAGTATCTGATAATAAAGATGCTGAGAAGCTCTGTGTCCCTTAACATTTTAATAGGGATAGGATTAATCGAATAACCAATAAGTTATATAGAAACTTTCGGCATGAATGGTTCATAATTCTCCATAATAAAATCAGACTGGGGTTCATTTGACCCCACAAATGTATTGTTTCCAATACATGACCATGACCTTGACCTATGAGAAAGGAGCATTTGGAACTGCTCTGCCTTTAAACTGTTGCTTATGTTTTAACTTAAGGCAATCAGTAATAACTTGTCATATTTTCGTGTAGTAAGTGCATGTAGGAAGAGATAAGTATTTCTGATCAGTCTTATCAAATGTTGGATTCTTATTAGTTGTATCAGATTGAAATTTTTAAGTATTCACTTGAGATGGATTTGGTTTCCTACAAACCATCTGCTAAGAGAAAAAAATTTATTGACAAATGAAACTTTGTGAGCCAAGGAATTTTCATTCACTTCATGAGAAATGTTTTCCAGAGTATCTAGTGTTCATCAAGGCAAATTTTGATGTCACCATGAACACAGTTCTTGACTGTTTCAACTAGTATGTGTTGTCTAAGTTTGTCATAATCAGTATCAATGTTTTTAGATGCACACCACCTATCAAATTGTTGTGATTTTTCCTGGGCAGATTTGAAATAGGTCTAGTCATTGGCTTTTCTGCAATTCCAAAACCTCTGTTCATATGCCTCTGGCACCATCTCATAAACTACCAAGATACATCATGACCAAATCATAATCAGTACATGCTTCTACTGACAGTGAAGTATACACTTCAAGAGCTTTGCCACAAGTATGTTCTCTAATAACAAAGTCCAGTTCTCTCTTGGCCATTTTGAATTCTCTGCTATTTTTTCAAAATGTGAAAAGTATTGATCTTCATCTTTTTGTTTAAAAGGGTATTAATATCTAATATTTTTGTAACATCAAAGCTGAACTTTCATGAGTGGAGTGCTTTCTGCTTGCCAGTTCTAATTCTTTTAATTTTAATTACATTTCCATCTTGCTTCTTCTTGTACTTGCAATTTCATTTGCATCCCTCTTCTTTTTGTATTTGTAATTTCATTTGCATTTCTCTTTCCTCATGTTGTATTTGCAACTGCATTTTACTCTCTTCTCTTTCTTTCTTTTCTTCCATTTGCATTTTGATTTCCATTTATTTATCTTTTGCATTTATGATTTCATCTCCATTTCTTTTTCTTCTGTTTTAATTTGTCTCTTAGTTTCTTCTTTTTGAACTTGTCTGTCTCTTTCCTCATTTTCAAGCTGAAGCTTTCTTAACTTCATTTCATTCTTGTATTTTAATTATAATTCAGTTAACCAAAATATTTATTATTTCTTGTTTTAACAATGATGGCTTTGCCTCTGAAAGATCATATTGTTTGGCAAGTTGGAGCAATTCATCCATTTTCAAGGACTAACCATGCCTGGGTAGGATTTTTAAAAAAGTTCTCTTTTGTTGACATTGTGAAAGTTTGTTGGTTTCACAATTGTAAAATAAAAAAGGAGGGATTGAAAAATGTCAGAAAAAAAAAAATTCATTTCAAAACAATTTCAATTTCTCTGAAATATTTCTAAAGTTCATATCCCAGATGAGCCCCCAGTTTCTGTTATGACTCTATGGTCACCAACTAAGTAACAGAAAGAATAAAAATCAACAAGTAAAACTTACAAAAGAATTTAATTATCAAAATCATAAATGAAAATGTGAGAGGAGCTTACATTAGTATGAAGTGAATCCAGAATAATCCTGATAAAAGCTTTATGAAAACTTCTAAATGAATAAAAAGTTCTGTATAAATTTCAAAACCAGAAATGTACTGGTCCACTAAGAATCGTGATGTCAAAATTGCATCATCCAGATCTCCTTCAAATAATTCACCACAGTTCCAGAATAATGTCATAGTCCAAATAATAAGCACTTTTTATTTCCACTAAACAGTCCAAGAAATATTGTTCCTCTCGAATAATATCAACTTGAAACATGTCTGCAGACGTACAACAGGAACACCAGAAATGAGGATGACTCCAAAATCAGACTGAATCTGATTGCTCAGTTCTTTCCTTATATATACCTTCTATTGCAACTATATTGCACGATATATCCCATGTGACGGATCTTACTACTCATTCTGCTTTGAATTTGGCTATTCATACGACCTAGCTCAACTAATGGGAAGTTACTGAATTCTTCTGGAAACATTGAAACCCTATCAATAAGAAATTAATCGAGTCTTATTATTAAGATTTATTTTTAAAAATTGTCACCACATGTAAACATCTATTTATAGAACCTATGTGATGTTTCACTCATAACAGACTCAGGTCACATAGGGAAGATCTAACTAAAATTATTCTTTACAATTTACAACCATGAATAAAACTATGATCTGGAGTTACAATACATATAATATATATATATATATATATATATATATATATATATATATATATATATATATATATATATATATATATATATATATATACACATATATATAAAACAAGTTAAAAAATAAATGTTGTTATCCAGCCTTCCTGGAAATTCATTTTGGACAGTAGAGCATTAGTCTGTTTTAGGGAGTCTTGTTTTATTTATTACAGTTGACAACTAATTTTGTGCAAGTTGATTTAAATTATAACTTTTGCAAAGTGACAAGCAACCTTGATGTCCAGGCTGTACTTCAAAGTAAAGGGTCAAGTCTTCATGAACCTAGTCATACTTTAGAAGGCCAAAGTCAGTACTGGTACCCCATTTGATCAAGAGTAAATTGATATCTTATCCAAAAAGGAGTCAGATTTTAGGTGTCAGGGAGCTCCACACTAATGCACTATTTACTTATCATTTATAAACAGATTCATAACATGCTATCAAAATAGACCTTACCCTGTTTACCATATATGTTGGGACACTGTATTTGTTGGGACACCATGAATTAATTTAAAAGTAATTTTTTTGTGCACTGTATGTTCTTGGACACATCGTTATTTTCGAGTCGTAAGTTGTGGGACACCTTTTAAGTCATTCGAAAGTTACATGTCAGAAAATGCACTCCAACTGAAATTTTATTTTAAAAAATATAAAACTGTGTACTTGAGATAAAACTCTTTAATCCACTGCAGCAGCATCTCATCAACACAACCCTTTTCCTGCACACGTACGATCCATTCTTTCAGTGCATGAATATTTTTTTTAGCTTTCTCATTCCCAGAAAAATTGTTAGAGGCAACACATCACTTGAAGCAGAAACTGCAAGGACTAAAGTCAGATTTTTTCAAATCTGCACTGGTCTAATTCTCACACTTTTGACCCCCATCTTATCCTCAGTCTGTCCAGGAATGCGATCAAAGTACACTAGAATTTCATCCATGTTGATGATCATATTGTCGGTGAAATCATCTGCTTCTCATCTGGCCTTCACGAATTTATCACATGATTTTATTTTCTCCAATTCTTCTGGCTGACACTGGGTTATCGATGTCCATTCATGAAGCACTGTATTGTGTCACTTTAAAAATTGTTCCATTGTTTCAATTTATTTTCAAAATTGCTGTGAATACTGGTGAAAAGGAACCAAAGTTAGCTTCCATATCTCGATCGTCTTTGTATATTCCCAAAAAAACAATCAGCACACTTAAAAGAATCCATAGTTGACTTTGAAGGTCAGCTTGCTTTGCAATAAAATAACCTTTGTATTGATATCCTTTTAAAAAGAAACTGGCTTCAGAGTATTCAGAGTTGGCTTCCGAGGTCAGCTTGCTTTGTAATAAACATAACCTTTGTCTTTAATATCCTGTCGGTAAGTTCAAAGAAGGAGTTTACTGCTCGCTGACAGTTGTGTTTATTCACCACATGGGCTGCTATGTGCTTGGCATCTGTAGTAATAATTAATACTAAGGAGCATTGATGTCTGTGGGTAAATGGTAATAATACTTTTGTAACCTGTGCTGGCGGAAAGATTGTCACACTCAAGTGAATGTGTTTTCAAATAGTGATTTTTATATGCGAGATGCTTTCATACAGTTGACCTGGATATAATTCAGTCTTGGTTATTTTGCACCTAACACCGTGTAATGCGTAGATGGCAGTTGTCTTCAATATATTGGTTGATTATTTCCTTCTCGTTTGCGAAATCATCTGCTTCTCTTCTGGCCTGCACAAATTCATCACATGATTTTATTTTCTCCAAATATTCTGGGTGACGCTGGGTCATGGACGTCTGTGCATGAAGCACTATATTGTGTCACTTTAAAATTTGATCCATTGTTTCACTTTATTTTCAAAATTCCCATGAATACCAGTGAAAAGGAATCAAAGTTTGTTTCTGTATCTTGGCCATCTTTGTATATTCAAAAAAAAAGTGGCACACTTAAAAAAGAATCCATAGTCAGCTTCTGATGTCAGCTTGCTTTGCAGTAAAATAACCTTTGTACTGATATCCTTAAAAAGAATGAAACCAAAGTTGGCTAATGAGGTCTGCTTGCTTTGTAATAAAAATAACCTTTGTCTTTGATGTCCTGTTGGTGAGTTCAAAGAAGGAGCTTACTGGTCGCTGCCAGTTGTGTTGATTCACCACGGAGGCTTCTTTGTGCTTGGCATCTGTAGTAATAATTAATACAAAGGAGCATTGACATCTATGGGTAAATAGTAATGATACTTTGTAACCCAAGCTGGCAAGAAGACTGTCAGTTACACTCAAGTGAATGTGTTTTCAAATAATGATTTTTATTTGCGAGATACTGTCATACAGTAGACCTGGATATAATTCAGTCTTGATTATTTTGCACCTAACACCGTGTCATGTATGAATGACAGTTGTCTTGTTGATTATTTCCCTCTTGTTTGCAATTTTGTTGGATCCAGTTTTCAGTCGGATAACATATTCAAACCTTTGAGCACAGCCAAACACAATTTGTATCTCAATGTTCATGTCAATGAACAACGTGGCATGTGTTATCGGACATAAGCAATACACGCTACAGTATGGAAGCCTGTGCTACATATATGGATTTCATGGATATATTTTATTCTTTAATGCTCATGTTGAAAAAAAAGGAATAAATGAAAACAATATAAGGTTAGCTTCTTTTTTTATTATCAAATAAGTGTTTTGTTTATCTATTTTATTGCAACGTGCATTGGAGTGGGGGTGGGGAGCACAAATGCAATGCAAATTTATTTCATTTCTGAAGTCTTGGGACATATGAACTAGGTAAAAAAGTTTCTCCATAAGTTCTGGGACAGGAAACAAAATAATTGTTTTATCATGTCCCAATATATACGGTAAATACAGTAAATTAAATTAAAAGACAAATGTTGAGCAGTTTGATATAATATATAAAGCTGCATATCATGTTTTCATAACAGAATACTACAGTATACCCTGTGATCATTGGGGTTATTTTAATAACATAAAACTGGGATGCACATCACCTTGGTATATCCTTTATTATTTCATCCAGTTATTTTTCATCTTTTATATTTTTATAGTACAAAGACCAGAATTATCCAATTTTGTGTTAGCAAGAAAAAGCAGTCAATTGGATCAGCCATCAAGAAAGAGGTAAATTAGAGAATTGGAAGTTTCTTCTTAGTGCAATAAAACAATGATTATCTGTACATCTTGGGAACAATAATTATTTTAATGGATGACTATGAGCTTTAACATCATGAGATTTACCAAAATAAAGTACATTTTTATGTGCACAATGCAGGTATTATATTGCATATGGAAGATACTAGTTGCAATATTAAATTTGTAAGTGTGGGTGTTATATTGCATATGGAAGATAATAGTCACAATAGTAAATTTTAAAGTGTTGGTATTTTATTGCATGTGGGAGATAATAGTCACTGTAGTAAATTTTTAAATGATGGTTTTATATTGCATATGGGAGATAATAGTCACAGTAGTACATTTTTAAGTGTTGGTATTATATTGCATTTAAATTTGGCAGGGTCCATAAAACGACTACAGACAGATTTGTGGTATTATGTTTGGAAGGTTAGCCAATGCAATAAAATTTGACAATGTCCATAAGATGACTATAGACAGATTATGCAGTATTATGTTTGGAAGGTTAGCCAATGCAATGAAATTAGATAGGGTCCATTAACTGACAGTAGATAGATTATGCAGTATGATGTCTGGAAGGTTAGCCTATGCAGTGAAATTATATAGGGTCCATAAAATGACTATAGACAGATTTGTGGAATGACTTGAGTTTTCTTTTAGTGGTTTTAAAAGCCATTAACACATTTAAGTTTACATGTTTGATCAGACATGTGAGCATGATGTTCAGTCTATATTTCAGTACTGCATACTAAATCATAGTAAAAGTCATACAGGTCATGTATGTGTTCAATGCCAATTTTTCAGTAATGGGAATTTGATTTTAAATACCTTTAAATGGGAATTTGATTTTAAATACCTTTAAATGGAAACATGATTTTAAATACCTTTAAATGGGAATTTGATTTTAAAAACATTTAAATGAGAATCTGATTTTAAATACATTTAAATGAGAATTTGATTTTAAATACCTTTAAATGGGAATTTGATTTTAAATACCTTTAAATGGGAATTTGATTTCAAATACCTTTAAATGGGAATTTGATTTTAAATGCCTTTAAATGGGAATTGTTCATTTTATTTTGGACCTTCATACATCCATATTCTTTTTGAAGGTCATTATTTACATGCCCAAAGAAATACATCTGGCAAAATTAATGTTAAAGTACATGGACATTTTTGGACCAGATCAAATTAAAGGGGCAATCCAGTACAATTCAGATTGAATGTCACATACTGTGATGTCACAATGAAATCTATGCATGTTGATAAAAAAATCGTACTACTCTATATTGTTATGACTAGACTTGACATGCTCTTTTCTTGACCCATTTTAGCACATGGCCACCATTGTAAAAGTCCACAGCGATTAAAACATTTTCGTCTGGAAGTTTCTTGGTGATGGTTAAGGTGCAGAGCATTCCATAATCAGGACTGAATAAACTTCAGTTAAACAAAATTAGTATTAAATTTTAAAGCAACAATTTATGTTGAATTTTTGATGACTAAATGAGCATACATGACCTGTATGACTTTTACTATATAATGTGTTTTCACAGATGTAGATGGTGTCATATTCTTAGATTCAGTGAAATTAACTTTTAAAACAATTCCCATTTAGTTTTGAATTCCATTCCCACTGTACAATTAAATATATTTAGAGCATGGGTATGAAATAAATACAAAATCATATTTGTATTTCATTCCAAGTAAAAGGAAAGGACTAGCTTGATATGACATATGAATATCTTAGCTCAGCATTTTCATGTATCCAAACACCATATCAAGCTGGTTCTTTCCACCACCTCTTAGCAAAACATGTAGTTTTGTGTATTTACATTTCTTCGTCAGATATGTTGCATGATCAAAATACTTTCGGACTATGACCACCGCCTCGCAAATCAAACTCTCCCAAGTTAAATCTTAGCTTAAAAGGTGGAAGTCAGACTAGAGTGATCTCCCTGTGTAGTTTGGGATTGGTACCAAATGCCATCAATACTTCACTTACAACTTCAGCTTTTGCTAGGGAGCATGCTATGTTGGTGGAATTTCTCACATAAGTGTGTCTATATTTCTAAATATTTCTTGCTCTTCTCTGTCTAAAACTAAGTTTTCTACTTTATTAGAACAACAACTTTGTTGTACAGTGTACATGCTAGCACCATGTAAATTCTTGTCCTGGTAGATAGTATGTTAATTTTAATGTATACTTGACCTATTATATGCTTTTAGTCACTGACTGGATAATATTACAGACCAGAAATGTCATGCAGATAATTTCTACAGACATATTTTAGTTAACTAGCGTCCACATCGCAGTAAGTGTATATGATGCTTTTCTGTCACTGATTCTTCAGTTTCATATACCAAGATAAAATTGCAAGTAATTTCTATAGATATTTATATTGTTTGCCAGCGTCCATCTCGCAGTAAGTTTATACAATGCATGACTAATTTCGCCTCTCCTGGTTGCTCGTATGTTTATTCAAATAATGTATATCTGACCTATAACTGTACATGATTTCTGTCACTCACTGATTAATATTACAGACTAGAAGTCATCACTGTTAGTTTATGCAATGCTTGACCAATTTCACATGTTGAAGCTGTTGTTTTGCTCTGTATTTGCAGGTGTCAGTGGTCAGAATTAAGTGCTCTCAACAGAGAAGGCAAGCACTTTAACTGACTTTGTACAATCATACTGCATGTCTACAGTGTGTGTGTATGATTTGGACCATGCATGAGACATATATATATAAGTTTGTGGCCCACAGCTTGACCATATATAGCAGGTAATTAAAGGGAAGGTGAATAGGTGCACCAAGTAGAGAGGTGGACACAGTGATATTGCTGCCAATGCAGTCTCTGTGAACAAATTTTCATTTCTATTGGCAGAAATGTTGGAAGTGGTGCTCACCCATGCAGTGCTTCACAAGCTGCATCTAAGCCGTCACCTCATCAACCAGAATAGATGCATTTGATGGTACCATTAGGTCTAATTCCACATTGGTACATCTGAAGAATGACAGTTAAATCTAGATTGACAGTGGTCAATACCAGCTCAAACATTACTTCATCTGATGCAGATATGGACCAGTCACAGGGATCAAATATCTCCATACCTGTCCATCATGAACCTCTCACGGTGGCCCTGTTCAATCAAGACTAGACTCTGCCATCAGATGTACATCATTCAATGTCAACACAGTCCAATCAAATCTGCATCAATGCATGAGGGGACTACTTAGGATAATCTTCTAATACATATCTTGTCTCAGCATCATGAACTTTGCACCAGAAGAAGTACACTGTAGCTGTTCCATCAAACCCAGACTCTGCCATCAGATGTAGGCCATTTACAGTCAACACTAAAATTTATCCAGCCTGTACTTGTGCCTGAGAGGACAGCTTACAATGACCTGATATCATGTATCTTGTCCTGGCATCATGAACTTTGCACCAGAAAGAATGAATGATGGTCCTGTTCGATCAGGATCAGTCTCTGCCATTAGATATAGATTTTTCACAATCAACACTGAATCCAGTCAAGCATACATCCCAGCATCATAACACTGGTTTCAACATTGCAGATCACATGGTCTCTATCCATTACATGACCTATGTTGGCCTATAACAAGTATTGTCACAGTGCCATGATACCATGACATATATCATCTCATGGCCAGTATAATGCCAGTGCCCAGGTGCCAAGACAGACCCATTACAGTAAATGGCAAGTTTTGTGCCTGAGTATCCAGGTATCATAATGGACCCAGTGTTGGCCATAACTTGTTGCTAAGTCCATTGCCATCACCAGTCAGCATGGCCGATTGTGACTTACCAGTATGGTACTGGTTATGGCAACATTACACTCATGGTGGCCTAATACCTTCCAGACCATTCACAGTTCATTTAGCACTTGTATTTTGTTCAAAGTTTATAATAATGCACAAGTTGAATCATCATTGCTCATTCCAGCCATGTTAGGGGAAGAATCAAAGTCTAGTTGAGGTATGACATTAAATGGCTGAGTTTCAGCAATCTGAATATAGTCTAGCTTCATCCACTGATAGCCCTAAGAAACAACATCAGCTTTGATGTGTCATAATGATAAGACCCATATTTGATTTGGTTTCTTCATCAAACACCCTGCTGGCACTTATTCAGGGGAGTTTGTCTCTTGTATGGCTAATGCAATAACAGAACAGCTCAATACCCACATACCTTATCCCATAGCTGCATCTGTTATTCTTCCTTTGACAGAGTGATGCATTTCTCTTTATGTCTGCTATCTGGAATATCGTCATATAAGTTCCCTTAGGTCATAATGGGCCACTTGAGAGGCCTACTTAATGGGACCATAGACACAATGGGCCACTTGAGAGGCCTACTTAATGGGACCATAGACACAAAGCCATGCCCCCATCTTCTTGGACAGATGAAAGGAATGGGAAGGCCCATCCAAGAGATGCGTACAGGGCACATTGCTTCTCTTTCTATTGATGTTTTCAACCATAATGCCATGCTTACACTTCCTTTGTAACATTCCATTTTTGGTGGAACTCAACTTGTCCATTGTAATAAAAGACACTTCAGCTGTTCCATTGTAGTGCAGGTTTTTTTTGTGGGCATCAAGACCATGTTCTGCACTCCTATTCCTTTCTAAGGTTGCCCTTAATTACAGGTGCCACAGGGGACATGTAATAAGTGTATGTCCTGCACCAGTTTATCACCATGATGTGCTCTGTATGGTACTTGTGGTCAAGGACCAGCAACACTGTTTGCAGGTTATAGATCCAGCTTGCAGTCTGTTCAATCAGGCACCATGGTTCAAAATGGAAAACACCCTGACAGGTTGCTAATAACATTCTTAAGGGATTTTCACATTCAGGGATTCAGTATACCAATTCAGGCACTTTACTTTGGTTTGAACATCAGTTTTGGGATCTTCACATAAACAGGGTTGTGTCACTCTTTAGAGCCCCTTCATCTCCATTCTAGGTCAAGTATGCAGGTTTTGTTCATGTTTGATTTGCCTTAGATTCCTTGTCAACAACGTCAAATCCAATATGGTACCATCTCAAGATTTTACCTATTGGGGTATAGAGTTCTATTAAGATGTGAACTGTTACCCTCAAGAACATGCCTTCAGATCGTCTCAGTGACCTGTTTAATCTTCTCACCGCAGCCTCACTGAAAACAGCAGGCAGAATCAATCAAATATATGCTTTTGTCGTTCAATCCAAACTATCCACTCTTCTGTGATGATGGTTTGATTTGACTCAAGATGGATCCTGCTTTCTTGGCTGAGAAAAGGCTCTCATGGGTAATCAGTCTTTTGTTGTGAAACCTGTTTTCTTGTCAAACCCGTCATACAAGACTACCTATAGGATCCTGTGAGGCAGTACTTGAATGAAATGAATCGATTCAAAGAAGATCTTGTTTATCTATACGTTTGGAAGGGAAAGGGTTGATATTTCTGCTTAGGCTCTATCATTCTGCACATAAGGAGTTATTTGTTTTGCACACAGTTAACTAACCCAGAATGATTGTGCAGTTCAGCTCATCAAGTTAGGGCAGTTGTCAAGAGAATTGAATTTCAGCACAGCATTTCACAAACAGACATGCAAGCTGTGGGATGGAGACAACTTTTTCTAGCTTACCTCCAAGATCTTTTATCCCAAGGGACCTTGTGGGTCCTGTAGCAGCAGTGCAACAGGCTTCATTTCCAGGTTGTTTGGCAGCTTCTCTTTCATGTGGTTCTCTGACTTGGACTGGATTTTTGGGGCGATATTTTTTCCTGAGCAGCAGGAGTTTGCAAAATGGAGTCACTACTTGTACTTTTTATATCTCAAGTTCCTCACATACCTTAGGGAACCAGAGATGAGCCTTCACCCAGGTAAGGAATGTAACTCCGTCCAACTTGTTCCCATTCTTCAGTGGTATTATAATCAGGTAACATAATCAAAACAGTTTTTGGAGTAAAACGTTTCTTTGACAACAGTTACCAAATTTTATCACATAGTAGGTATAGTTTTCCTATAGTTTGTGCAGTTTCATATTTTTATATTACCGCACGTTAGAATATCACTTTATTTGATTCTGGTTGGTACAAATAAGCCCATGAAATTATTGTGCAGTATTCTCTTTACTGAATGGCTGTGATCATGGGAAAACTTTTTAAACCTCGCTTTCTAGACTTTTTTGTTGTCAATTGTAATGACACACCCTCCCACCCTTTGCTCATTTACATGCTACTGACAGAGCATGCATTCCACTCTAGTAGTTACTGAAGTATGGATGGGATTTAGTGCCAGTCTGTCATCTGACATCCATGTGGGCAGACAATTGTTAGGTTTTTAATAGCTAAAATTTAACATGTAGGGCTGAATTTGTGGAGTAGTGGTCATATTCTAAATTATTACAGTTGGGTAAGTATCATCAAAGAAATGTTGTTGTTGTTGTTGTGGGGCTTAACGCCATTTTTCAGCACACGATAGGCTATACATGGCGGCCAGTATTAATGGTGGAGGAAGAAACCGGGAAATCTGCGGAAAGAAATGTACTTTTGCTTCAAATATTGGTCTACAGTAGAATTTATCTATCTGAACCAGATTCTTTAGAATTTGGCTTTATCTGAGTGATATGTATGTCCTTCTGGGTATGTTGATTTTATATAACCTGGTCCTGTTTACCTAAACTACTGTTCTTTGGAACATTTTTAGTGTATCTAGTGAACACTTTAGTACCCAATAAACAAAGTTCTGCTATAATTTTCATAATGTATCTGCTCATAGATTATGATTCATGAAGATATTTTAGTAGTTACGCACAGGGATTTGATCTGTCTTTTGTTCAGGGTACCACATCAGGACACTTTCTGGATGAATATAAAGGTCCTTTTTTCTTAGTTTTAAACTCAGGAGACCTTTTCCCCTCCTAATGTACTAGTTTTACAATGACATAATTACCCATTCATTAAAGTTGATCAAAATTTATTTAAGTATGCATTGTTTTAGCAGGCCAAAATGTATTTGAATGTTTTGATAAGAATTATTCTTTAAACAGAAAAGTTTCCTTTCATACATTTTCATAGTAAATAAGAGATATATTCACAGCTCAAGTACTTATTCTTTTCATTTCCCAGTTGGGTGAGAAAAGGGGCCATCCCCAAAATTGCTAATTTTAATCCATGGATAGAAAATGTTGACACTATAACATGTTTGGCAAGTTCTTGTAACCAGGATTTTCACAAGATAATACTTTGAAGGTAATGAAAAAGCACACGATAATGGAAGAAAAAAATGAGGATGGATTTCGAAAGGAATTCTGTGAATTTGATGATCTGGATCTGCACAATGACCAACAGGAATGGGACAGAGTGAAAGATGTGTTTGGGATGTTCCATTTAAACATATCCAGGGCAGGCATTTTTTAAAAAAATTATTGCACAGGTGCTTTGATTACTCAAAGAGTTTATATGAAGACAATACAAAATTCTAAATTGTATCAATCATGTTTACTCGACATTAATGTGCCTTCCTTGTAGGGGTGAAAAGATTCATTGATATATTGATGCATCAGTACTTTTTCTGCTCCAATACACATATCAATACAAGTGGTGAAAGATTGATACAAAATGATACTTACCATATGCAAGTTATTTTAATCTTCAGCAGTCCTAAAAAGTTTATCAGTCATTCGCTGTGTTATTCTTTAAACTGAGAACTCTATGCACTCATTTTTGTTGTTAAAATGAAGTAGACTTCTTGATAACCCTCACTCACCATCTACAAAAGAACACCAAGTGATATGATTCATGATATTGCATACTGCATACATGGTAGCGTTATGACTGAAAAATTGTTAAAGCTGTGTTAAAATCCAAATCACACACACACACACATAATATTTGCCCCACTCCCTTTCCATAATTATTTTATTATAATAGTTTGTTTGGCATAAAGTAGTCTAACACTTGCCACCCCGTTTTTGATATTTTGGACATTTATGTTGGGGTGTAAGGTCAAAGCCAATTGACTATTGAAAAGTTGGAATTCGCTGACACTCTGCAGTACCAGGATAGGGTAGCTGCTTATTTGCCTGTGCAAACTTAAATGCCCTTACTTTGGACTATATCTGCATGAAAGCGATTGGAAGATAGTCTATTTTCTCAGAAATTGCAAGTATGATGTTTGGTATGTCTTTAATCTATTGACAGATGAGACGAAATTACAGCATTGATGAAATTTGACTTGGAACTCGCCATTTGCATTGCTGGACACATGACATAAATGGTTGTTAAACTAAATTTGATGGATACATTGTGCCATGGAACAAGCATTATGTCATAGTTTGAACTTGCATTAAGGAAGTTTTCTAAATGTGTGTTTAAAATATGGGCTACCTAGAAAACCCCAAATGGCTGATTCTCAGTGTGGTTCATCTTCAGATAATGATTTTGTTCAACAAATACTGGCTTATGATAGTTATAATGACAGTATTTTTTAAAGTTATGAAGTATGTCAGATTATTGGAGCTGGGAAAAGTGTAATGGAGATACCAGTGGGTGATTTTGAGCCTGAAAATGGTGTTAATACGTGTTCAGTGTACATGCTGGATGGATGAAAATAGATGCATGCCAGTCAGTCACCCTTTCAGAATGTAGAAAAAGCAGAAATACCAAGCCAGATTAAGACACAGACAATTTAAAAGTAAAACGCAATTTTCATTTCTTTTCTCACTCCTGAGGGATCATATGCTACAAAACTACATTTCCCTTTCAGGATTAAGATAAACTAAACAAATAATGAATACAGTGAAATTAAGAAGTAAGATATTTATTTGTTCAAAATACATGTACTTCTGTCTGATGGCTAAAGTGAGTATCCTGCATCAGATAAAATGGACCAGCCTTGTATGGCGTAAAATGTTGAATACAAATCATTGACAGCTAACAGGTAGTCTGTTGGAAAAGTATTTTTGTTATCTGGTCATGGATGAGAATGGCATAAAAACAGATGCTGAGTATATGTCTGCATACTGGAAATACAAGCAGTAAATCACATCAAAGGGCACCACCTAAAACTGATTGATCTTCTAACAATGGTAAAACCATCAAGTTAATATATGTATCAATAATGTATCGTATCATAGGCTGTGTATCATGAATTATATCGATACACAGCACAGGTGTATCATTTGACCCCTACTTCTTTGGGTTCCAGACATATTTTACTAGAACAGCCCTTAGAGTAAAATTATACACTTGGTCTGAAACAAGTATTTGTTGTAGATGTTCACTTACATTAGATATGTTGACCAAGAGTTGAGAAAGAAATGAAATGTAACGGAAAATTAAGTGAATGGAAGCTGTTAACATTAGAAATTATTCATAAATGCTGGGAGGGGATTTTCCTGTAGGTCACTGGAATGTACAAGTTAATTTTGCATTTAAAAAGAAAAATTTTGTTTCAGACACCATGGAGAATCCAAGCTTTTTGGCAGTCAGAGACTTGGAATATTCTCTGAAGACTTCAAGCCAACATCAAAACAGCCAGGTAATATATTAATAATTATCATCAAATGTTTTGTTGGTTTTATTTAAGAACAGGAAACCTAAAGATATAGTTAAAGCAAATAAAAACAAAATGTTTTATCTATTGCAGTCTTTTATAGCATATTCTTACTATACATAAAAATGAATGCTCATTGTTGTTGGATGGGATTTATTTCTTACCATACATAAAAATGTATGCTCGTTGTTGGATGGGATTTATTTTTTATCATACATAAAAATGTGTGCTCATTGTTCTTGGATGGAGGTTTTTCTTACTGTGCAATAAAAAATATATGCTCATTGTTGGATGGGGTGTATTTTTTACCATACATAAAAATGTATGCTTATTGTTGTTGGATGGGATTTATTTCTTACCTTGTGTAAGTGTATGCTCATTGTTGTTGGATGGGTGTTTTTCTTTCTGTACATAAAAGTGTATGCTAGTTGTTGTTGGAGGGAGGTTCTTCTTACTGTGCAATAAAAATATGTCCTCATTGTTGTTGGATGGGATTTATTTCTTACTGTACTTAGAAATTTATGCTCATTGTTGTTGGATGGGGTGTATTTTTTACTGTACATAAAATATATGCTCATTGTTGGATGGGATTTATTTCTTACCTTACATGAAAATGTATGCCGATTGTTGTTGGATGGGGTGTATTTTTTTACTTAACATAAAAATGTATGCTTATTGTTGGATGGGATGTATTTTTTGCTGTACATAAAAATGTATGCTCATTGTTGTTGGGTGGGGTTTATCTGTGAAGCCATCTTGATGAATATTATTGAACTTGTTGTGCATTTGGTCACTTACTGTTTTGTTAAATGTATACTCACTCTGGAGTACAGTGCAAATAAATCATTGTGAATTTTACATTTTGTTTGCAGAAAACAATTTTTTACCATGTTTTTGATCAGCTCAGAAAGTAAGAAATTGTGAGAGGCTGTGAAATTATATTTAAGTGATTTCTTTTCCAGGGTATCATATTGATTCAGAAGTGATAGGAACAAAAAACTCTGCAAGGATAGAGATTTTAAACTGTTAACTAGGCTATTTGAGACATTTGTGTATTCCAAAGTGTGTACGAGTCTAGAAACAGGAATCCATGTAGTTTCCCCATTTACCTTTAAACTACTTGATATAAGCTTTATTCCTAAGGGCTGTTTCAGTAAAACATATATCCCCCCCGGTGATGGCACTTCAAAACAACTTCTCTAGGAGGTTGTGTTTCAAACTATTTTGATTCTGACAGTGGAAGGTTGATTAGGAAAATTACTTCTGTCATGGGTTGTGTTAACAGAGTGAGAAATTGCTGGTGGGGTTGTCAGAAGAAAAAAAACGAATATATATTTAAAATCGCATCTAACCTCCTCCTAGTGGTCTAACATGAATAAAACATTGGGTCAGAAAATGATGCCAGTACACACGAGTGCACCTAATTTGTACGAATTCGTGTACTTTTAAAACTGTGATACGTGTTCTGCAAATTAAGTCAACGTCGCAGATATAAAACATGCTTTGTGCAGCATGCAATTTTTATTCAACTTTTAACTTTAAAAGTGCATTTCATGACGTAATTCGCGCTGCCGGTAGTGGTATCGCAGCATTTGATGCAACATCCAGATTCAGGAAGGCAAATGATAAAATAGCTGGATACTTCGGTTCGACATAAATGGCTGTTAAACTAAATTTGATTGGTTCATTGGGCCCTGAAACAAGCATTTTATGGTAGTTTTAACCTTACTTTCATCATGGAAGTTTTACAAATGCGTGTTTCAAATAAGGACCACACAGGAAACCAAAATGGCTGAATCACAACAGGGTTTGTCGTCAGACGACATTTTCAGTCGGCAAATACTGGCTGGTGATAGCTATGATGACAATGAATTTCATGTATATCAGTCTGTTGGACATTGGGAAAATGTCACTGGAAATACCATTGTGTGATTTTGAGCCCAAATTTGATGTTGAGTGCAAGTCCAGTGTACGTGTTGGATGGACAGGATGCTGGTTATATTTATTCAAGATACCCATGTCTGAACAAGCAACTATGGGAATGTTGGACTTAAAACCCTAATACAGCATTATGGAAGAGAAAAAAATCTGGCATAAGAGGCAGCAAAGCACTGATTCAAGGAAGTGAATCTTTGGCAGGGTTCATGTTAGTGAAAACGTTTCTTTTTGAAACAGAGATATCAAAGAGAGAATACCCATGGAGCCATACCTGTGAGATGTTGAAAATTGCACAACCATAAAGAACAGTAACTTGTTCAAGCTAGTTATGCATATGTGTTTCAGACAGCAGGCAATGAAAGGGAGTTCTCAGCACATGATAATAATCGTACACAGAGGAGGAGGATCATATTAAATTCAGAAACAATCAACAGATTAATGCTTATA
This sequence comes from Megalonaias nervosa, assembly GCA_016617855.1. Taxonomy (NCBI): domain Eukaryota; kingdom Metazoa; phylum Mollusca; class Bivalvia; order Unionida; family Unionidae; genus Megalonaias; species Megalonaias nervosa. Next base: position 43,601 of record JAECUM010012170.1, read on the forward strand.
GGGAACATCAGAGAATCCCCATACAACATAATTAAGTGTGTGTAGATCTCTAGTTGGCAGAACCACTATGGCAACAAAAGAATAATGGGACTAACTTTCATATCATGCAGATGTATTACCAAATGAAGTACATGCTCTCTATGTGCAAAAATTGAAGGACATTAAACATAAGAAACTGACTGAAATATGTAAACTCAAAGCAAGATGGATAAAACTTTTCCAGTTTGTGTTTGATTATTCCTATGTATATTTTAAGGATGTTGATATTTTCAGCAGACCTTTTGGCACTTGGTTCCAAGCCATCATTTGGTATTTGTACTACAAATTGGATTACTATTGTCTAGTACACAACATTTTGAAGTAGTGTCATTAACTAATGAAGAAATTGATGAAAAAATACTTGATGTCATTCTGATATATGGATTCTTTATTACACTACTAATCTGTTCATCCTGATTCTTTTTTTACCATCTCCTTTAGTTTTACTGGTACCAATACTTTTAATAAAATTGTAACTTCTATTTTCTTACAATCTAAATATTTGTGATCATGTATTATTGTCAAAAGGTAAAATGTGCTTAGTTTTATTGTAAAATCTAGAACTATTATTTAGCAAGGGACTAAAGTAAAAAGTGGGTCAACTTCATTTGTGCAAAAACTATTATCATATTACAGTGTTGTTAGAAACAACAGAATAGTTGTACGAGATGTATTTTGCAAAGTTATAGAACCAGCACTCGTATTGTAACCACATATTCCATTTAAATAATACTATCATTACTTCTGCATATTCCTATCAGTTTTTCCCAAGTGGTATTAATTTATTGATCTGATTTTGTTCATTTCTTGTGCAGTTTTTACACATTAAAAATTCTCAGTATCATTAAAAAACAATGTAATCTGCACCAAATTGAGTTGTTTGAGAAGAAACATATAATGTTTTGACTACATATGCAGTGTTTTATCTACCCATGCATCAAATATGCAGACTTTTCAGATTTGACGCACAAAAGTCGTCGACGGTACGTAAATTGACGTACCCCAGTGTTATATTTTGCTGATTAACACAAAACATAGCACAAAAATTGACGCACACCAATGTTATGTTTTGCTGATTAACACAAAATAGAGGTTGCTCTAACTGCTTTATTGGCTAGATTACAACTCTTCCAAACAGGGAAAACATGCGCACACCAGTTCTTATGCTGATGTTATCATAATACATAGGGTTACAAGTGAGTGTGGAGCCTGGAGCTGACCTTACATGACCTGTAACTGTCGCATCATTTGTAGCAACAGGATGTTAGAACCGTATAATCATCACACACAAGAAAGAGGCGGAAAATAAACATGTGATTTTTAAAGTGATTCTCACAAAAAACTATTATTTTATGCACATCCTTGTCACGCAATGAAGCAACAATTTCCATTCGTTCAATTGTATGCCTTGCGTTATTCCAAGATACTGTCAGCATTCAACTGAAAATGGCGTCCAAGGTAAACAAATTAAAATAGATTCAAAACAAATGAAATTATCATTTGGATCGCGTTTCTACAACCGACCATCGATAATAGTATTGTTATCGAACCAGTGAAGCCTTCATCACCTAAAGATGAGGTACCGGTTACTCATAAGATAAAATGTAATTTTGTGCAGCAATAGCTGAAAACATACAGCTGGCTACGTTTTCAAAAAGTTAAGTCGAGTGAAGAATGTGACAGTGAAGACGCTTTTATGTTTTGCCATATATGTACAGAGGCAAAAAAACCCTCCAAGACCAAATGTGCAAACAACAATAACTTTCAGAACAGTACACTGGCACAGTATGGTGGGTTACCAGAACACAAACTGCTGATTGAAGGTCCACAGTACCAGGCAGATTTTAATGCAGTTTTACAAACAAGACATAGCAGTGAAAGTGCTACTTAAGTGTGTACATTGGCTGAGTGTAGAAGACATCCCTTTTTAAAAAAACAAATTTCTTCCTAATTAAATAAACAACTTAACAGCTGAAGAAATTGATGCCATTGGCATTTTGAAGAATTCCACCGTTCAGTATGACTTGGCTGCTACCTGTGCAGAGGTACTGGAGAGCCTGTCAAACGTTGTTGAGGATAGTCTTATACGTGACCTGCAAAATTCGTCATTTGTGACAGCAATGGCATATGAAAGCATTGACATATCCAACAATAAACACCTTGTCATATATATTCAGATTATTTCTGATGACATGAAACCATCAACAAGATTTTTAACAAATATAGAATGTTCAGATGCTTCTTAAAAGGGAATTGCCTTATTGGCTTTAATCACATTATATCACTAATATTTTTGTTGTGTATTTGAATAATATAATTATTTTTTAAAAACTACTGAAGACTGATCATTGGCTTGAATGGGACTCGTTGGTTTGGATTTTGACTCACTGTTTTTTGCCTTGATGAGTCAAATGACGTACATGAAGCCATTTGTAGATAAAACACTGCGTACGTTAACCAAGAATATCTAGCACATGTGACAAGGAAGAAACATATATCTCAAAAGTTACAATGTCAAAGTTACCCTGACACATGAAGGAAATTAATCTTTTTCATGCATTTTAATAACTTGAACTTTACATCAAATGTTGAAGATTACTCAATCATGTAGAAAGCTATTGGGGTCAGGAGTTCAATAAACCCAAATAAGGAAAATGGTTTCTATCAGATAACTTGTTTAAATGAAACAAAGTTTAAATGAAATGTTTGCCCATGGGCATGAAAGAAACCTTTCCTCTACAGTCATTAAAAAATAAAACTGCTTGAGCCTCACCATAGGTCTGTTTAGGTGATAGCAGCAAACAGCAAGTGTATCAATGCTCATTTCCCCATAAGGTTTGTTTTGTTTTAACAAAGCATATTGACATGCTGATTCTAACACTATCATGATGTTGCCATATTTTCTCTATGGTAAATGTACTCATTTTTTAACCCAAAAATCACTGAAGCTATGAGTTCTGGCATTAAAGTCTCACATTAAATAACATTTAAAGTTGCCATGATAGTAATTTAGGATGCAGCTGTTCTAATTTCACCTTTGGCATATTCAGATCTTGAATGTGATGGAGGAACATGGCTCCAAAATAAACATATCAAATTTAGAACCTGTTCATTGACTATGAATTAAGTATAAAATCCGAGTCCAACTGAATTGTTAGAAAAAGTTTAATTCTTTTGACAACATCGTAATTAGCTGTCAGATATGGAGTAAGCCTATGGTCTTTCTGCCATCCCAACCAAGACCCCACCACAACCACATGACCATGCCCAATGACATCACAGTAATAATCACTATACAACTAGAGATGACATTTCTTTGAGTATTTTGATTTCAGTAGAGCCTTAACAGAGTGGAACAGTAAGAAAGAGTGGCAGGTATTTAAGTGTTAGGGAGATGTTCAACAATGGCTATTCCTTCCACCACCACGTCCTCATTGGAGATCACACACACACAAAATTTAGATTAAATCCTGAAATCCTGGCAGCATCCTTGCAGGGGAGATAACTTGACCATTTTATTTGATTTCATTGGTCTCTGGTTAACCCATCATATTTCTGTTACTTAATCATTATCTTACAGTGTGTCCAGTCAGCATGGTCGAAAAAAGCATACAACCATTGAGAGTTGTTGAAGGACTCGCATTACTACAGATATGAAAGAACGAGAACCATACTATAAATCAGTGAAGATAAAATAGAGTATACATGGTTTGACTGTCCCTGGTTGGTTGATAATGAAAGTAAGATTTTAGTAAAATGAATCTTTTGAGAGCTTGTCCTACTTGTAACTGAAAAAAGTCAGGGACATTGTTTTATTAACATAATTTCCATCCCTTTACAGACCTGAGTTTGGAAGACTCGTTACTGAAATCAGCACCTGACTCTTTGGTGTAGTATTGAAAGCACACATTTCAAATTTGTGTAGATCCAGAAAATGGTGCAGCTGTTATGATTTTCTTTTCACAAAAGCTGTCATCATAGATGTGTCTATACTGATACAAATTTGATCATGAACACTCGAAATTTTAAGTTACTGAATTTTAATATCATGGTGTTTGCACAGGTTTACAATGGGAACTGAATTGGGAACTGAATTAGTACAGTGAGTCTTGGAACTCTTGAGTTTTGTGCAGAAACATGGAATCCAAGCAGAATACATCCAGAAATGTAGAGGTTTTCTATCTTGGATTTAGTCTCCCCGTTGCATTTCACATTGATATGCATATTCACAAACAATTAGTATAGTAGTAGGAAAAGTGACAAATTTAGATACATATCATAAACATGACATATATTACATAAGATCAGGTTGCAAAACTAAAACAAGATTATCTAAATTTTTTAGCACAATCAGTGCATTAAGTACTATGTAATATTTTCTTCACTCATTTCAAAAGTTGGATCACACTATGTAGGGGGACAAAATCATAAGAACAGGCTGGAATGGAGGAGTATAATAACTACAATAATGAGTTGAAGTGTGCCTCTTTTTTGATGTGTGCAACATTATTTTGTCAACTTCAGTAAGAAATTACATCAAAGGGAAGACAATAAAGGATGTACAGTTAACTAAACCATGTGAATTTAGCTACTCAAATTGATTTTAACCTTCTGGTTATATCTGTTCTGTCTGTTTCTGTCCATTATGGTGATTATGTCCACTGAATCAGTATGGTTGGAAAAAAATTTGGCAAATTTAAAGATTGAAAAATCTTTTGGCAGATTATGATTATACACCGTACTTCTGCCTGAGAGATGTGAATAATTTCATTTCTTGGTTTGTTGATTCTGGTTGTTGCTCAGTTCAAATGCATCACTGAAAAACACTGATGCATTCTCATACTTTGTTACAAATATTTTTTTCAGATGCACATCTCCAGATATCGGTGAATATAGCTTGAATAAGTTATAACAGTTCTGGTTGGAACAATGGACATTGTTAGAGAAACTTTAAGTGAGCTAAAATGTAAACTTTTCGGTAGCGTGTGATGCAGGATTGCTCAAGACTTCTCCATCTCATGCTCACCATGAAAAATCCATTTGTACCAACTGATGATGACTTTTAGGTAACTGTCAGAAAGGCATAATTGACAATATTCAAAGGTCTACAAAAATTACTGGAGTCAAAATTTATAAACTCATACAGCTGTGGCAAAAATGATGGACTAGTACCTTTGCTGATGTTGCCACAGTTGATTAGTTGGTTGATTTAGTTTGGTTTGGTTTGTTTTTTTTGGGGGGGGGTTAACAGTATATTAGGTGGAGGAAGATCCCCGAAAGACCACCAACCCAAATTGGTTGATCTGTGACAAAAACTCACTGTGAGAGATGTGCAAGTGATCTGTAAAAGCAAGCACCTTAGTACACTAGGGCACATGGAGCCTCTGTTGATTTGATGTTTGTCTCCAACAGCCAAAGTCATCTAGACATGAGATCTCGGTTTCGGTAGATCATTATGGCCTTTACACCATTTTCAGATGAAGAGAATTTATATATGGCAGCCAGTTTTACTGCTGAAGAAAATCCAAGCGCTTTTGAGACACCAAACACCACTTATATAGAACCACTGACCTTCCACAAGGAACTGGCAACATTCTCATTTACACATTGGAGGCAAGTAATCACATGACAAGCATCTTGTACCACTCTGCAGTGAAAGCCCCTCAGATCTGTATCACAAGACAAGCATCTTATAGTCTGCCATGAAAGCCCCTCAGACCATATGTATAAGTCTCATATGAAAGACTAGAAGTGGGAGATGGAACCTGTGACAACTGGATTAAAAGTTTAGAACGTTACTGCTAGGCCATCAGTGATGATGATGATGCTATTGACAGTACAGTTAACTGCAATGACATTGATTTTATGAGTACTCTGGGAAAAAATGATTCCTTGACTTTCATCCATTTTTACAATCTAATTTATCATATAAAAGTGTTTGATTTGCTATATTTCTTTTTTTTTAACTTTATATTAGTCTTGCAACAAGGCATAAAAATAAGACGTCGGTAACTGAAATATGTGTTCTTACAAGAAATGATATAGTGTAAAAGTAGGCAGAAATAATGTGACATCGCTTTCACAGGCGTTAATGAGTACTTGTACCCTTGTTTTACCCATACAGGCATTGGAGATAGAGTTTCTGTCAGTCTTTTCGACAAAGTGGAGAAAGAGAATGCAGAGCTATTGTACAACATACCCTCTAACTACTTTGAAGAGCAAATCCAGCTAACAAAGGAGGGCAAGATTTGGACCTTACCCATAGACAATGAAGCTGGTAAGAAACCTTTAGTCAAAGTTTTACTCAAAATATAAGCTCATCTGCTTTAGTGGAAGAGCTTCTGCTTTTCCTCTGCTGTGTGTGTGGTGCTCACATGCATGTATGCGTGTTTGTGTGTGTAACTGAAAGTCAGGTACTATGATTTTTGCTTATGACCTTGGATAGTCAAATGGGGACTGTTGCTTCTGACTTTGCTCATTTTTCAATCCATGGGTCATCCAAGACTATTATCTGCTATCTCACTCTCTGTTTGGATCCAGCTGAAAGAAATTGATCCAATCAGATTGCTCATTACAGTTATCTTTGAAGATGCTTGGGATAATCACAGCAGCTACCATAGACAGTGACACACATCCAATTTAAACATTTCATACACATTTTTCTTTGAATTGACGGTGTGCAGACATCATGGAAGTCACCATCTTGTAAATTGAACAGGTCTTGTAATGACCTTCTGACCAGTCAGTTGAGTTTGCTTGCTATGGACAGTACTTCTTTGCAAGAGGGTATATGTTCAAAACACAGTTTTTGGTTTGCTTATATGCCATGGGTGGATGTGGAATGAAGTGTATTGATAACCCTTGGCTGGTGAAGATGACTCACGAAATGTATTGATGACCCTTGGCTGGTAATGATGGATCATGACGTATTTTGATGACCTAAACTAGTGAAGATGGATAATGAAGTGTATTGATAACCCTTGGCTAGTGAGGATGAATAATGCAGTGTATTGTTGACCTTAGCTGGTGAAGATGGATAATGAAGTGTATTGATAACCCTTGGCTAGTGAGGATGAATAATGCAGTGTATTGTTGACCTTAGCTGGTGAAGATGGATAATGAAGTGTTTGATGACTCTTGGCTAGTGAAGATGGATAATGCAATGACTTAATTCAACTTTCCAAAGAATTCTATGCCTTCAGCAATGAATGACACTTCTCAGATTATTCAGATTGATGGCTACATTTGTTTTGCATGACAAATCATCAGTAATAAGTCAAATCTCTGTTCATTTATTTCAGGCTGGGAAGAGGAAAAGAATGTGAAATTTTATGAACATGTTTTCCTGGAAAAACACATTGTGGATTTCCCACAAAAGGGCCCCATTCGTCACTTCATGGAACTTGTCCTAGTTGGCTTATCCAAAAACCCATATATGACAGTGGAACAGAAAAAAGAACACATTCAGTGGTTTAGAGACTACTTTAAAGAGAAACAGTCTGTCCTAGAGGAAGGTATGGGTATATCTTTAGAATTCAAACAAGCCTCATCGGGTTGATAATACTTTTTATTATGAAAATAATGAGATTTCTTAGTACTGCCAACATGAATTGTTTTCATTTCATAAATAAAAGACAATGTCAGATATGACAAACGTGTTCTTTTCAATTTTGCTGTTAATATTCGAGAATAATTTTAATGTGGCAAAACCTGTACAGATTGATACCCAGTACAACTCTGAACACAGATTTATTTTGGAAGAATAATATTCATTTATAAATTCAGGTTTTTAATATTTCTCTAACTGAAATATTCATAAATTTAAATATATTTCATTGTTTGGGATTTTTGTCACTATTATGTGACAGATCAGTGACATACAAATAAAACCCTGCTATGGCATACTTTATTAATATGGCTATGAAACAGCCATGTGACTTTAAAATTTTACAACAGTTTCATGAAGTAATATTAAGTTTTAGTGCCAAAATAAACAAAAGTGTGATTTAATAGTTTTGTAAGATGTGTTGTATATTTGAAGAACAAAATGTATCTTTTATCACTTCTTCATACAAATTAAATTTTTAAAGTTTCTATTTGTAAATATTCATTTCATTTATGCTAGTAGTCATTAACTGCACTTTAATCTGAACTTAGTTTTGAAAGACTGAAAGATCTTTATAAATTGATAATTTGTAATCTAATTATTACTGAATCATCCACAGTAAAGCAATTATTCCTTTTTGTGTTTATCTTTAGTGCATCCTGTGTATAGTTGCTCAATCAAGGGTAAACACCAAACAGTATTGTGGTCGTCAAATGTTTCTCACCAGAATTTATAAATCAATTTATCTACCTAATTAAGTAATCATAGTCAAACACAGCAAAAGATTGTTGAAATTATCAGGCACTGCGTCATAAAAACTAAAAAAAACAGAAGCCACCATCATGCACCCATGGCTTACCCATGCTGTTACAGTCACCATGCAGTCTTTCATATTGTCAATTTCTGATAAAATGCCTAAAGTTTTTGTTATCAGTTATTCATGCTGAAGTTGAAGGAATTATTTGTATGGAATTTAGAGGAGAATATTATTAGCAATTTAAATTAATTTGACATTAATACAGATATGGTTTAATGACCTTGACATGTATACATGCATACATACTGAACTGTACATGTAATTTGGATTCACGATTATGGAAGCAGCAAGATCAGTCAGTGATTACACATATTAACACTTTAAAGTATTCATGCCATTCTTGTATGTATCAAGACATAGTTCTCTGTTTGATATCAAATATTAAATATGCAGTCACCGTGTTCACTGTTTTTCATTTAGTATACATTAATGTAAGCACATTGAAGCACATAGTTTTGTACCCACTTCTATACCAACCCGCAATTTGTAGGGGACACATGGGCATCTTTTTCTTGTTAACTGACTTGGACTATTTGCATAGGTTGATAAGAAAATGATGTACTCTGTTGGACCATGACCATTGTGTTATAGCGTGGTTTCAAAATTCTCTCTGTCTCATAATTTCATAATCATTTCTTTTTTTAAAACAAATTTGGAAAATAATCAGATAAGCTGAAATGCAGGAAAATGTCCCTTTGGACAAATTGAAGAAATTTCTAACATCAGAATGTTGTTTCATCATGCATTGAAACCACTATATCTCCATTTACATTCATTTTTTTTACACAAAACAAACCTCCAGTATACTTGGAAACTATTGCTCTCTTTGAATATGTAGATTCTCTAAATGTCAATTTTATATCCAAAGGGATGTTTTCTCATATTGTGGCTGAAGCAGTTGGCTCTCATTTATTTTTGCTTTGAAAAATCTTCATGCTTAACTGTTTTTTTTTTTTAAATTAAGAGATAGTTATCATTTTCCACATCCCTTCTTAATTACATTATTGTTTTATTGTTTTTCATACTTAAACTACTGCCTTAATTGATTACAAATCACATTCTATTCAGATTAAACATTATGTGGCAGATGTATCTCCTCATAATGAGCTTAATTTTAAGATGGAAGGGTGTCACCACAAGTGGTCTGGCTTGGATTAAGGTTCACTGATTCAAAAAATGACTTTTATCTTTTCTGCCACATTAAACAATAAGTGTCAAAGACCAAAAATTCCAGACACAAGCCATTTTTTTAATATTTACAAAATCCAGTGCAACTATACATGCTCCATTTCATAACACCTTTGGTACAATGTTGTCATGTGAAAAATATGTTTGTCCTGCTTCAAAATAAAAAAAGAATATTGACAAAGCATAAATATTCAGCAACCCTCTTTTTGACAGACAACTGGAAAACATTTTTTTTTCAATACTTTCTTTATAAATTGATAGTTATGACTATTTATCAATATCTGCCACATGATTTTGATGCACAGACCTATGATATGCCTCATTTTGATGTGGAATAAATAACTAGCGAGAGGTTGAACGTTACAAGTATGATATAAAATATTGCTTTGATAAAAATATGGAACGGATAGAAACACAGCCATTGATATCTCATCACTTGCTTTTGAATCTGAAGGTACAATAAACCCATAATAAAAAAGAATCACATACTCCATAAAGATTTCTTTTATTATGATCACAGTATTTGTGTAGTCTTGTCCTCTGGTGAAGAATACTTCTGATGTAATGGAAATACCTATTCAGATAATGCACAACTTTTCCTAGTTTGTCACCAATAAGAACAGTGCTGCACCCACCCTAGCCATTTTGTTTTACTCTGTAAGTAGTTGTACTAGTCTTTTAAGTCTGTTATTGATAGGTCTGTTATTTTGTTTGGAGTAAGTACTTGAGATAAATTGCTATACTTCAAAGCACCACTCCACCCCCCACCCTGACTCCTCAATTCTTCCACATTTGATACATATAACAAATGTAATAGTCACATGTAGAACAGTGTTTATAGTAAACACAGGAGTGTCACCACATGACATTTTATATTTTCAGCCTAGGCCTGTTTACAGTAAACACAGGAGTGTCACTGGTCGACACTTTCTTTTTACGGCATAGGTCTGTTGACAGAAAACACAGTAGTATCACTCATGACACTTTCTATTTTCGGCCAAGGTCTGTTTATAGTAGACACATGAGTGTCATTGGTTGACACTTTCTGTTTTTGTCCTAAGTATTTTTACACTAAAGACAGGAGTGTCACTGGTTGACACTTTCTTTTTTGTGGCCTATGTCTGTTGACAGAAAACACAGTAGTGTCACTCATGACACTTGCTGTTTTTGGCCAAGGTCTTTTGGTAGTAAACACAGGAGTGTCATTGGTTGACACTTTCTATTTTTGTCCTAAGTGTTTTTACACTAAAAACAGGAGTGTCACTGGTTGACACTTTCTTTTTATGGCATAGATCTGTTGACAGAAAACACAGTAGTGTCACTCATGACACTTTCTGTTTTTGGCCAAGGTCTGTTTACAGTAAACACAGGAGTGCCATTGGTTGACACTTTCTATTTTTGTCCTAAGTATTTTCACACTAAAAACAGGAGTGTCACTGGTTAATACTTTATATTTTTGGCCAAGGTCTGTTAAGAGGATGCTGCCCAGTTGCACTATACACACTGTATTAACAATTATCACTATCTTATTTATGCTGTACTAGAAGTAACCAGCTTTACTGTACATATCAAAGTATATACATACATGTACTACATGAAATATCATCAGCACAAAACTCACATGTTTCAAAAGAATACTATAATGGTAGATAAATCATTTAAAAAGAAAATTAAAAAATCAACTGCCTGAAAATTTGAGCCAAACAGTTTTTAAAAAGGTGTTGGGGGAGGGTACTTGTGTGTATTCAATTGAATATGATAATTTACATTATAACAGGGATCCTTTTATTAAGTTACTTTGCAGTTTGGTGGTGGTAGAAATTTAATTACTGGTACAGCTAGAATATTTTCTTTATTACCTTGTAAATATTATTACTTTATAATTGTTGTTTTAATATATATTGCTGACATGTTATAACTTAACAATGATGTGTACAAACTAATCAATCCACTATACAATTGAATCTTTTTGATCTTATCTTGAAATTTTTCTTTAGTGAAAAAAAAACATTTTTCAGAATATGATCAGCTATGCATGGCAGCCAGTATAACTGGTGGATGAATAACCTGGGAAAACCCCAGTAAGAACAACCAACCCACCAGAAGCCACTAACAAGCTTTCTGACATACCAACATTTGCCAAGCTCAAGACTTGAAACCTTGTGGACATTAGTGAGATAGCAGTGTACAGTAAAGGCAAATGTTTCAGGCCACTCTGCTGCTTGGGGCTTTTAGTTACTTTTTAAAAGTTTATGAAAATTAAAGGACAGTGTTTTTAGTTTTGTTTGAAATTATTAGAGTTAGAAGTCACGGTTTACCACACATTTTTGCGGAAGAATTTGTTTTCCTGTGTACAGGTTAATATATATGTGCAGGCCAAGTTTTAATTTTACAGTGACATAATTATCAGAAATTTATCAAACACTTGTAAAGAGACAGGTGCATGAAACTTTGTTAAAAAGAGTGTCAGGTGTTTATTTGTTGATGTTACATTTTTATAGGAAGATAATTTTTTTATTTTTTATGTTATTGAAGAGTCACTCAACCTTCAAATTCCAGCATTGCTATCACTGAGACTGGACAAGTTTTATAATATTTAATGAATTGTCTTTTTGAATAATGTGCCAAACGAGATAAATTACCTGGCAAAAACTCATGAAATAATATTCTCTGCCTGCACCAAGACTTGTCTGGAATCAAATACATTAAATAACATTCTTAACCACAGTAAGACCTGCCTGGAAGGAAATACATTAACATTCTCAGCCATAGTGAGACCTGTCTGGAAGGAAATATATTAAATAGCATTCTCAGCCATAGTGAGACCTGTCTGGAAGGAATTACATTAAATAACATTCTCAATCTATATGAGACCTGTCTGGAAGGAAATACATTAAATAACATTCTCAGTCGATATTGAGACCTGTGTGGAAGGAAATAAATAACATTCTCAGTCTGTATTATGACCTGTCTGAAAAGAAATTACATTAAATAACATTTTCAGCCTAAAACAGATCTGTCCTGAAGGAAATTACATTAAAAATATTCTCTGCCTCTATTATGACCTGCCCTAAAGGAAATTACATTAAATAACATTCTCTTGTATTGAGACCTATTCTAAATAAAATACATTAAATTACATTCTCTGCTTGTATTGAAACCAGTTCTAAATAAAATACATTAAATAATATTCTGAGTTTATATTAGGACATGTCTTGAAGGAAATTGCATTAAAAAATATTCTCTGCCTCTATTATGACCTGCCATGAAGGAAATTACATTAAAATATATTCTAAGCTTGTATTGAGACCTGTTCTAAATAAAATACATTAAATAATATTCTGAGTTTGTATAAGGACATGTCCTGAAGGAAATACAGGAGATTCCATTTGGATCAGATCCTCATAGGATACCAGAGTGTCCACTGGTTGCACATTAGGCAAGTCCTCTTCCTGACATTGCCCTGTAGGTGACTCTTCCACACAGTAAATCTTCTTTTGATGCATGGATAAATCTGTTGGATGAAAGTCTCCTTGTTCCTTTGATTCAGAGTTTGTCAATGGAATGAGAGCAGAATAACTAGGATAACTGTCCTCTTCTATTTTAATTGTATATGTCAGATTTGACTCACTGTCAGACTCATTGACGGGCTGGTTGTATATACCTGCAGAACACTGAGTTTCCATCATGTTGTTGTCAGGGCTGCTTTGCTCACTTACTAATGATGGTTCCACAGTGACATTACAATATGGGGAGTAGGTTAAATCACTGTAGTCAAGATTGGGTTGTGTCTCTTGCCAGTCTGTGCTTTCTAGTAAGTCTACACTCTCATTGCTTGATTCTGACTCATCAGAGATGCTGGAATTATAATGAATTGCATTTGATATTAGGTAGATATCAGCCATGTGAGTAATCTGAGGTTGTCTTGGGTCTCTTGCTGATGTGACTTTTCATATACTTATCTCGTACTTCTATATTGTAAGCTTAAAAAAGGCATTGCATGTAAAGTCATAGCATTTAAGATATGTCATGGGTAATATGTCATTCCATTAAACATTTATGAAATTCATGAAATAAGGACTTGTGTAAGACCATCATTGTTTTTAATATGAGGAAGTCTCCTTCCAGATTGTAATGCATGGAACATGATTAGAATTGGGAATATCCATCATACCAATCTATTTTTACTTTGCATCATGTAATGGCAACTTTTAATGGTATTTATTAGATATTTATTAAAGAAAACTAGATATTTGTACACTGCCCTCCAAATGTTCTAGCACTTTCTGCATATTTTCTTTTTTTCCATCATGAACTTGAGTATTTTAGAATGAAATATAGGATGATTGCTGGTGAAATGTAGGTATATTAAGCTTTTTTTGTAAATTTATATTTTTACATTGCAAACAGTCCATGCCATGTAAACATTGGGATTTCACTGAAAGATTTCTTATGATGTGTAGTCGGTCCAAAATGAAATGGTGCCAATCTGACCTCCAGTATTCACACCATGGCAGCTATCTTGAAAATCATGTTATTGCTACTGCTTCTGAAAGGATGGCATATCAGCATGGGATTTTCACCAGGAAACCTTTTTAATGTCTAGTTGGTCCTAAAATAAATATGGTACCAATCTGACATCTAATATGACCACCATCGCAGCCATCTTGAAAATTCTTTTAGCACTAATCCTCTTGAATGGACAGTCATATGGACATGGGGTTTTCACCAGAAGACTTCTTACAATGTCTAGTTAGTCTCAGATGACCTCCAGTATGGTCCCACAGTGGCCATCTTGAAAAACTTAGTACTACTTCTCCTAGATGGATGCTCATATTGACATGAGATTTTCACTGAAAGGCTTCTCATGATATTTAGTTGGACCTAAATAAAAATGGTACCTATCTGGCATCTAATATGGCCACCATGACTGCCGTCTAAATCTTGTTATTACTACTCCTAAACAGACAACCTTGAAAACCTTGTCAAAATGTACTATTCACCAGAAGGCTTGTGATAACTAGTTTCATTTTGATTGAAATGGTGACAGTCTGACCTCTTTATATGACCACCATGGTTGCCATTTTGAAAATCTTTACTTGTTCTTGATGGATAGTAATACCAAGATGGGTTCTTCATTATGATGTTTACTTGGTCCTAAATAAAGAAAGTGCTGGTCTGATATCCACTAGGCCCACTATGTCAGCCGTATTCAGAATCTTGTTATTGCTGCTCTGCCTGAATGGATAGTTACATTCACGGGGGTTTTCACCAAAAGACTTCTAACACTGTTGTTACTATGCAGAAATGATCAGTGATGGTTTCAACACTTAACAGTTTAAAAAAAAGAAAATGCTCTTATCTTGAATTCCTGGAAATTCTCTAGGGCATCAGTCCCTTTGAGGAACTCTTTTTTGAATGTAAACTACCTTAAATAGCAAATGCAGTACCACTTTGGAAAAATAGAATACCAGACTTTAAATACATAAACAAGTCAAGTTTGACATATTTGACAAAATGTTTGGGTTTTTTTAAAAGTAAAAATTTCTTAATTTATTGTTAAGAGAGTATGGATTTCCCCCTTAAGGTTGTATGCCTGAAAAGCTTCAAGATGCAACTTCAGATTCCTAAGTAAAATAGAGGCCATAATTCTGTCAAACTTTTATGGAAATCATTGACTTTTGAATCTAACCTGTATCTTCCTCATATATTATGTGTACCCATTAATAATTTGGTTTCAGTACTTCCAGCCCTGAAAAAGGTATTGCCTGGAATGGAATTAGGTCAAATGGGCATAACTCAGTAATAACTCAAGGGAAATACAATACAATCGAACTCAATCGAGATGTTTGGTATATGAAGGCTCATCCTAAATTTAGTCTCAATCCCTGAAGTCTTTCAGAGTAACTAAGCATAAACAAAAATTGTGATGTATGCAAGAATGGATGGGACAGACATATATACAGACATATATCTATGTCTTCTCCATGGAATATTGCAGGGGCATACAATCTTTATATTGTGAAAATTTGTTGGGTTTTTTTCTGCATATTTATTCTTGAAACCTAAAATAAACATTAAGATCTTTTTATTTTAAGCAGAAAATTGATATTCTCTTTCCATCTGTTACTTATTTTTTGATATCCTGAATGTAACGTTCAACTAATCATCTGGAAAAGAGATTTTTTGGAGCCAATGAGCTGAAAATAATCGATAAAGAACTCACGTCTCAAAAATGGGCCATGTGGATGGGCACTTCTGCAGGAGATGAACAGGCCAACCTAACATTCGTGCCAAATTGATGTCGCATGGAACAAGAACATAGTCAGAATCCTTGTTTTCATCTGATGATGAGTTCATCTCATCATGGTGCATGGTTGTGAGAACTGGCAAAGCAGCGGAACATTTACTCTGTATGTGGAAAGGCATAGCAGACTTGCCACCAGTCTTGCTCTTCTTGGCATTTTCTGAAATAAAAATAATTGGTCAGTCTGAAACAAGCATCATGATTGTCCAATATTTTTAACAGATAAACACATAATTTAATAGTAATAAGAGACCAGGTGTGGGCTAGAGATAGTTCACCTGGGTGACATCTATCTAAATCTATCTAAAAGCCAAATACAAAGGCAAGTACTCAAATAATCTGGGTATGATTTTTCAACATTTTTTTTTTATTAATGACGTATGGTACATACTGGATGGTGGATCAGCATCATTTGTGCAAATTTGAATGGTCTTATTCAAGAACACTTCTGATACCTGATTTTTGAGAAGAAGTCCTTTACCAATTTTTGTATCTTTAGAGACAATGGCTATATTAAACAGTGGATCAGCATCAATTGTGCAGAATTGAAAGGCCTTCATTCTAGCATACTTTCTGTCAGTTTTGGTCCAATTCTAATCAGTTCACAGTTTTTAAGAAGCTATTTGAAATTTTTTTCTATCTTTAGTAATGCACCCAAATTTATTCCAGATCTATGTCATTTGTATAAAATTGAAATGTGTCAGGAGGCCTTTTTGCAAATTTGGTCAAGTTCTGTTCAGCAGTTTTTAAGAAGTCATATGAAAGTTTTTCTGTTTTGTAGTAATGGTGTCCATATTAGATGGCACATTGACATCATTTGTACAAATCTAATAAGCCTTTTTGCCATGATAATTATGATGAATTATGTCAAATCCTGTAAAGTGGTTTTTGGATGAAAGTTGAAAGTTTTTTTTGTCCATTTTTAGTAATGGCAGATCAGCATTATTTATATAAAATGATAGGCATTTAAGTAAGGCTGCTTTCTGTAAAAGTTAGTCAAAGTCAGTTAAGGAGAAATTGTTTATATGTTTTTCTGTTTTTAGTAATGGTGGTCATATTTCATGGCAGATATTGATCATTTGAATAAATTGTAAAGGCCATCATGCCAGAATGCTTTGGTTTTTCTATTTTTTAATAACAGCAGCAATACCTGATAGCAGATATGAAAGCCCTTTATACCAGGGTGCTTTTTATTTTTAAAAAAGTTGTTTTAAGGTTTTTCTATTCTTATTTATAATAATGGCAGCCAAATTTGATGGTACAGTGGATTAATTTTTGTACAATTTTTAAAAAGCATTTGAGCCAGGATGCTCCCAGCAAAATTTGGTTTTAACTGGTCCACTGGGTTTTGAGAAAAAACTGAATAAAATAGCAAAATTTTGACAGGCAACAGATGCAGTGCTATACCATAACTCATTTGGCTTTATAGGAGCAATAGGGGATGATTTATACAGAATTATTGAATATGTGAAAATGGAATGTTTTCTGCAAAATTTCAAGTGTGCAGAATTGAAAACGAACTCAGCTCTATGATATCTTTTGTTATACATTTGCAGGAAGTATTCAAACACATGCACCATCCACCATTTTAATATTGGTCTTTGGGCACTTTTTGCAGATTCTTGACCTCATGGAAGTTCATGCTGAAAGTTGCTTATTTCTTATATATGGTTATACAGAGATGTTTTGTGAACATTCAGCATTAAAAATAAATTGACTTTTTCAGTTTTCCATGTACTCTTGAAGGCTTTTTGTGCCTTTTATCATGTGTACCCCTTAACAATTTTACATGAAATACCATATTCTTGAGGCATACACAATTTGAAATTATGTGTTGCTCATAAAACCAGTAGTGCATATTTATTACACTGTTCTTGTACATATACTGATTGATTTGAAATCACAATTTAGCAAATTGCCATTTGAAAATTTAGTTATGATATATTTTGTAAATTTTCGCAGTAAAATTAATAAACAAAAAATAATTCAGGCCATTATTTTGATCAATATTACACAGTTCATGAAGTAGTGGCAAGTGTTAAAATGTGGAATCAGAGAGAGAAGGAACTGGCACAAAGCTGTATCTCAAGAGATATTTATGATTATGTTATTTAACTATAGAAATGTTTTAGATCGATTTCTGTTCTTTGTTGTGACAGTATTCATACTCATAATCACAAAAGACTGACATGAATTGGTTTTCTTTTCTTCCCAGTTCTAGAAAGTGGTTTAACTCTTACCTCAAATTCAGTGGTACTAAATACGAACATTGTAATTTGAATAATTGTGTCTCTAGACAAGAATCTTGCCTACAGTAGGTGGCCTGACACTTACTGTCAGGCCCTTTTATCATAAAACATTAATTATCTCCAACTATACTTGAAAATATTGCAACTAATTAAAATGTTGTATATGTTGATTTCAGATAAGATTGACCAATCTGTAGTAGCAATTATTACTCAAAATTGTGAGTAAACCTTTAAAACAGTGGGACCAGCAAGCTAAAAATTCATGAGATGTTACTCAGAAGATGAGTGCTATAGTTGACTGTTTGAGACCCCTGGAGACAATAAGATTATAAATTATAAATTGATGAATGAAATGACTATGTTTTATGCAATTCTCATCCTTAATGTATTTTGGTTTTTTAAAATTGGTAGGGGAGTACAAACAAATGTGATTGTGTACAAATTCTAGAGTAGTGTTTCTCAAGGAATCATAGACAGTTGGACATCATTGTTGGACTTTTATTATTTATGAGTGGTAGTCTAGTCAATCATTAATACAGTTAACAGAAAGATTCTAAAGGTCACAAGGTTTTGGCTTAACACTACTGGTCAAAACAAGAAGCCATAGTGGGATGAACATCACTCCTCTGACAGACTGGCCTAATAGCTAAATGATACATTGGTCAGGGTCAAGACATCTGGGTAATGAGAACTCTTACTGTCAAAAGTTCTTCAAATACTTTTGACTGGTTAGGAACAATTTTTTTATGTCCCCTCTACTTGTAGCTGGGATATTTTGGTTATCATCCTGTATTTGCATTATTCTGTCAAGAGAAGCTTCCATTGTATGCATATGTAGATGACCCGAGTATATTTTCAGGCCTTTTGTTTGCATATGTGGATGACCTGATTAGATTTTCAGGCCTTTTGTTTGCATATGTGGATGACCTAATTAGATTTTCAAGCCTTTTGTTTGCATATGTAGATGACCTGATTAGATTTTCAGGCCTTTTGTTTGCATATGTGGATGACCTGATTAGATTTTCAAGCCTTTTGTTTGCATATGTAGATGACCTGATTAGATTTTCAGGCCATTTGTATGAATATGTGGATGACCTGATTAGATTTTCAGGCCTTTTGTTTGCATATGTAGATGACCTGATTAGATTTTCAGGCCTTTTGTATGAATATGTAGATGACCTGATTAGATTTTCAGGCCATTTGTTTGCATATGTAGATGACCTGATTAGACAGTATGGGCATAATGCAAATCACTGAAAGTTTCAATTGGATATGAAGTATTAGGAAAATGGCAATGGAGATGGGGCTTTAAGTATAAAAAACAAACACATTTGGATAAGCAAAAAGGTCTAAAAATTTGCCATCTGAACATCCATTATATTTTTCCAAAACTAGATGAAACCAAATTGCTTCTTTCTTTAAATAATTCAGTAATTGATATGTTTGCATTCAGTGAAACCTTCTTACATGAATTTTTTCAAAATGATGAACTTAAAATTCCAAACTACAGTTTCCAAAGAAAAGACCCACTATTCCAAAAAGGTGGTGGGCTTCTTGTTTACATTAAGGATGGCATTTCTTTCAAACTTCAATATGATCTTGAGGAAATTGGTATGGAAATAGTCTGACTAGAAATGAGATGTTATGTCCAAAAATCATTTGTACTAGGCTGTGCATATAGACCACTGAACTCTGACCATGCTTGGTATACTATATTTCAAAGTAAGTTTGAAACTCGGTATATGGAAAAACAAAGAAGTCTGTTAAGTGGTTGACTTCAGTTACAGTTTGCTTTATGATACCAATCAAAGCTGGATTAAAACCATGATGGAAAACTTACTGTTCCACTGAAATATCAGGATTACAGAAAGAACCTTGAAAAACTGGAAAACTTTCAATGACTTGATAGGCAAATCTGTTAATAACACCCCATTTACATGTATTTGTGATGAAAATGGTTATATTCAGCAAGAATCTCTTGAAATTGCAAATGCAGTCAATGATTACTTTGTGAATATAAACAAAAACTTTGTGGATATCACAGCTCATAAAAGATGCTCCAGTGATTAATTAAATGAGCACATTTCTTCAAAACTTAGCAGAGTGCTTCAAAATACCTAAAATAAGTCCTGAATTCATTTAAAATGAATTAGACTTTCAAAGATATTAGAAATACATGTTTGCAATGAATATAGAAACTACCTGGAATCATTTAATTTACTACATTCATGACAATCAGGCTTCCATGAAGCCATGAAGGACATTCAGACCAGACTACACTAACTAGAAGGTAGATTATTAGTTAACAGCAATAGATCAAGGAAACCTTGTAGGTACAGTGTTTCTTGACCTTACAAGGGCTTTTGACCTTGTAAGTCACAAAATTCTGCTGGAAAAGTTCAGCATGTATCAAGTTAACCATGAAAGCTTGGTTTTAAACTATCTTGAATGCAGACAACAAGTTTCTATTTTAAATAAACTTTCAGATTAGAAACTGTTGAAGTCAGGTGTTCCACAAGGATCAGTTCTCAGTGGATCAAACCTCATTCTACTGTACATTAATGATTTACCATATCACATTGAGCTATCCACCAATAACATGTTCGCAGATGATACAACATTATATAACACTGGATCAACAGGCCATGAGATTAGCACTAAATTAAATAAAGATTTGGTAAAAATAAATAACTGGTGTGAACACAATGGTATGATGGTAAAAGCAGAAAACAATGATTTCAAATTAGTGATAAAAGGAATGGATATACAACAGTCTGAATATGAAAAACTACATGGCATAATGATAGACAATATCTTGAGCTTGAAAATGCAATTTGATAAGGTCATTATAAAAGTTAACTCACTGCTTTATCTCTTGAACAGATTAAAATTTTTCTCCCTCAAGAACAGACAAAGCATATATCATGCAATACCTAAAATATTGTTGCTGTATCTGGGATAAAAGTAATACAGAAAATAAGGAAAGATTACTGAAATTTCCAAAAAGAGCAGCTAGAGTTATTCTTGATGCTGATTTACATACACCATCAACAATTCTTTTTAAAACCCTAAAGTGGCTTCCATTTCAGCAAAGAACTCTGTTTCAAAAGGGTTTACTAGTCTATAAATCCTGACATGGTTTGGTTCCTGATTAAATGTAACTTTAAATTTGTTAAAAATGTACATATGTATGAACTAATCTCCATCTCGAACAACAAATATCATTGTATGAGGCCTCAGGGATGATTGGTCAGTTGATCAAATGAGCTTCTTTGATGAATAAAGTATTATTATTTTCATTCCTCTTGTATGCATATGTAGACAACCTGATTTGACTTTTAGGCCTTTTGTTTGCATATGTAGATGACCTGATTAGATTTTCAGGCCTTTTGTTTGCATATGTAGATGACCGGATTAGATTTTCAGGCCTTTTGTTTGTATATGTAGGTGACTTGATTAGCTTTTCAGGCCTTTTGGTTTCTACCTTTTATTAGCACAATTATATACCTGCCATAACACAATGTGGCACACAAAAAACATGACTTTTACTTATAATTATCCTTTCACGGTTGTGATAAGAAACACACAATTTTCATTAATTTTAGCAACATAGATAAAAATAAAAGAGATATTTTCTTGACACCACAATATATGCCCATAACCTGTATAAACAGTTCACAGTCATGCTTAATGCTCAAGGAAACCTATCAACATAGGGCAGTTTATGCAGTGGATTGTCACATTGATGACTCAAAGGTTAAGTCAGTCAGAGATTAACAGCCACCCTTGTCCAGATTACTTTACTGGCTGACAATAGCTAGGGTCATGTGTGTTATGAATTCTGTATGGGAGGCTAATTTGCATATGTAAAGTACATGAATTAGAACAACCCAATTTGTTTGAAGTTAAGAAAGAGATGCATGTTGAAGAAACAAAAGTTATTACTGTACCTTGCCTTGATAATATTTATGCCAACTTTATGAAAAGTTACTGGGTAGTAGGCGTCTTTATTAAAGATTACTGGGTAATTCATGGTCAGCTGCAACATTTCTGTAAAGTTAGATTGTACTGTAGTTGGAATAGCATGTGTAAGTGTGATTATTCATTTTTTAAGGCAGAATGTCAAAATGCAGCTGTGATTCAGGGAGGAGGAGAAATCAGTAAAGCCAGCAAAAGCCCAGAAAAGTCAAATTTTCTGATCGATGGAGTTTAACTTTATGAAATGCAACGGCAGGGGGAATCATTTTATTCTTTGTGCATACTGTCAGTGCCATATTGAGATTAGTCATTCTTGAGTATGACATCTGTCTGCATTGTAACACCACCCAGCATTAGTAACTAACATGTTTAAGCATTTGAATTCCTGTGACCATTGCAGGTCTGACCCTCCCTCAGTGTAATGCAAATGTAAAAGGCCATCTTTTATGTTGAGAAAAATTACATAAGATCTTTGTGCAAGTCTGAACAAGAACAATCCAATCTCTGGTCAGTGCAAAGATGAACTCAAATGACACTTGCACCACCTTTAAACCCCTCAATGAACTAATCACAGCAGTTTAGACTGCATCTAGTTGAGACAGTATCCCATTGTGGATCTTAATGATGGAGTTCTTGTTAACTAATTAATGTCTATGCTGTTGAGCGTGAGTTTGTGTACATACATGTCTTTGTGTGGTAATGACATTTGACAAGTCTAAGAGACTATTTAGTTTTCAGAATAGGGAGGTAGCTGGGATGAGTAAGCGTAATTTTGCCTCCCCCCCCCCTTAGCATTTTGAAAAGTTACTCTTGCAGTGATAGTAGAAAAACAATTAATTAAATCTATTATTTGACTGAAAAAATGTATTATTTTGAGGGAAAATATAAAATATATCTTAGTATAAAAGATTAATTTCCCAAAATTTAAATGGCAGTTCCAACATATATTGACTATTTTCAGTTTCAAAGTGTATTAAATACTTCAGAGAAAGACATTTCATTCTCTTTCATTCAGAATTGGATTTCCAATCATTTTCTATTGGTGTACAAGTGCAGGTAACATTTTTCAGTTGTGCAATGTTGCTTTTTTGGGTTGCACCCACTGACACCAATTTCGGACCACAGAACACACATCCTGTGTCTCAGAAAATAATGATACTATCTGGGACATTGGCAGGTATGCAATTTAGCAGACACCACTTGAGGTAGAAAAAATAAATTTAATAGGCATATCTGAATACATGCCAATAATCGATTTAGATTTTTAGGCAATTTAAAACTAGTTTTCCACTTTTGACACATTTTTTAACTTTTGGACTTTCACATATTTTTTTTACAAAAACCTTGTTTGCAAGATTAAGCAACAATTACTTCTGGTAGATAAGTGAAATTTCTTTGAATTCATGTAAAGATGTCCTGATTAGATTTTCATCCAATCATAGCAATTCCTCCACTTTTTCAAAAATAATTTTTAAACTTTTTTTTTCTTTACTTCAACATTATGGTCTGCATGTCAGCAATTGGGGCATATGTGTTGTACAAACAAAAATCTAGTTAATATCTTCAGCAATGTTTCTTTGCAGATTAGCATAATTTTAGTGGAATTTTAAAACTGATGCTTTGTTAAACTTGGGTCAGATTCTGATGGGCAGTCAATAATAACGGTGCTTCCACTGTTTTTTAAATAAATTTTTTAACCCTTTTTATTTTACTTCAGTATTGTGGTCTGCATATCAGTTATTGGGGCAGATTTGTTTTACAAACACAGATCTTGTAAATATCTTCAGAAATGTTTCTATGCAGATTGGCATGATTTAAGTGGAATTTTAAAACTGATGCTTTATTAATATTTGGCTAGATTCTGATGAGCAGTCAATCAGAGCAATGCTTCCACTTTTTAAAATATTTTATTTTGCTCCTTCTTTTCTTTACTTCAGCATTGTGGTCTGCATGTCAGTAATTGGGACAAACACAAATCTTGCTAATATCTTCAGGGATGTTTCTTTATAGATTGGCATAATTTTTAGTGGAATTTTAAAAACTTTTTTTTTGGTTGTAATTTGGCCAGATTCTGTGGAGCAGTTTTCGAAAATTCGTTTCTTTTCATATCCTTTAATAATGATAGACATAATAATAATAAACATATTAAAATCTATATCAGTATCATGCACAGACTTGAATGCGTTTATTCCGGTAGGCTTTTTGTCAATACTACGAATTTTTGTTCAGTTATTTTCTTAAAAGCAATTGTATCAATGTTTCTCTTTTTTAAGTAAGAGCAGCCATTTACAGGTGTTACTATTTTGCAGAATCATACTGGGTGGGGGATATCACCATTTGTATGAATATGAAAGGTCTTCCTACCAGGATACTTTCTATCAAATGTGGTCAGATTTGGAGAATTTTAATTTTGGGATGGGTAATCAAAAGTTTCTGTAACAGAAACTATATTAGATGGTGAATAAGTATCATCTACAAACAAAACTTGAAAATCTGTTTATGTGTGCACGCTTTCTGCTTCTGATTGAACTGTATCCGGTGGATTTAGAGAAGTTGAAAATAGCGAGAGTCGATAAAAGAAGCAGGGGCATATATATTTACTCACTTAATCTTAATGGCACAAAAGGAATAGCCATTTAATTTTGAGATGGTGTGGGGCTGAGATTTTCTTTCGAGACAAGATAAAAAAAATTTTTTAATAAGATAATTTCTTTCTGTTAATATACTGGATATAATATAATCCATTTTTATATCAATCACAGCAAAAATATTTTTTCAAGCTATTTAAGGGACAGAAAAAACGACCTCGACACTCTCTTCCAATCCACCCACCCCTACTCGAAAATTACTTGGTTAGTCCCCAAGTTAAAATTAAACTTTCTTGTACCTATATGCAAGTCCAGTCAAGTCTTATTATGCATTAAGCAATCTACCTGCTATTAAAGAATTTTAAATATAATCAAAAAGAGAATGACTGCAAAAGAGATAGACAGAAAAAACTCAGAGGGAATTATGGAGGATACATGACAAACAATAAAAAAACGATATTACTCACTATCACCATCTTGATAAAAATAAAATTATATTGTTGATATGTTTTCATCCATTGAAATTACTGATCACGTAGGAAAAGTTACATGTAGTTAAACCGTGCCTTAAATTTAAACGTATTTCGTCTTGACATCAGCAATATTCCTTCTAGACAGATGGTATAAACCAACCTTCTTGTAACTGATGTCCATTCCGATTTGAATCGTCAAGGTTGGAAGATGGCTTTGTTTTGCTAGTGTGCTTCCCATAGTCAAACAGTTTCTGAAGTTGATAGAACTTCTTCTGTGGACTAATTTCAGCTAGTGTCTGTTTCCTCCTTCTTCGAGGCTTCTCCTTTGGCAGAGTTGTGCTGTTGGATGTTTTGATCTTTAAACATTCATCTTTATTCAGGCAAATCACCCCGTCTGGTCCTGGTCCAACCAGTCCTTCTTCGGGCTGATTGTTGGACATGCGAATGTGGTACTCCGTCGTTGGTTTAGGTGCAATCTACATTGATAAGAAAAATGCCGCTTATGAAAATAAAGGCATTTGTAGACATTCTGACTGCGTGATTTCCTATATTAAATGGCTCAGAAGTTAGGTGCTTCTAGGGATTTTCACCATACATTGCAATAGTCATGCGAGCATCTGTTTCATGGGATGCCCAGTCAGTAATTGAAGCTTTAATCGTATAATGGTGTATATTCTATATAATACTTTTCTTGACTATTATGGTCAATGAATGTCTTTTCTTAAGAGTTATATCATTACGAAATTGATTCAAGTCACGGTAGGAAGAAGTTATGGCCTGGTTATTTAGTATCTGAGATTTTCGGAGGTTTGTGGATCGAATTCCGCGGTAGATTTAGTGTCGTTACATATCCCCTGAAACCTCACCCGCAACCCCGTCGTTCGTACGTCTTTAGTACAAAGTTAGTTTGCTGGATGCTACAACTGCAACATTAACAGCTAAACATAATAACCTGAGCCCTCATCTATGTAAATACGCATACTTCAAGGCACTTTTGCCTCACATGTTCTAGCTGTCGGGTTTGTCATACAAAAATGTTTCCTCCAAAGGCACGAGAATATTTAATTTTCTTCACATGCTAAATATAAACAGTTATAGGGACCCCGGGTGGCCGAGTGGTTTAAAACGCTCGCCTTTACCAATTACTGTCTTCTCACCTCTGTTTGCGTGGGTTCGAGTCTAGGGCATGACCAATGTGGGTATGCGAGAAAGCTTGCCACTTGCTTCCAGTAGTAGGGAAAAAGGGGGCTATGAGCACGTTTCCATACCCATAAAAACTTTTCCATCAATTTTACACCCATTTCAATCATTAGCACCTCTATCTAGAAAAAAAGAAATCCCCACACCCCGGTAAAATCGTCACTTTAAGGCCGTTTTTTTGTTGCACAATTTTACAAAGTAGACCATGATCATGCTTTAGTATACAGAAACGATTATTTCAGAACGAAAAAAAAATCAAACCCCTTGAAAGGATCGTGATAAAAAACTTAAAAACGATATATATTATCTTAACAGCAGGTTTATGTTTATTTATTTATTTATTTATTTTTGAAGTAGACCGGCGCTTAAGTCCCATAACTGGTTTCCGTTAAGCTTTTATATCTGTTCAGAAGCTCTCAGACAAATCTTGAAAACCAGTTTAACCTGAACTTATGAAACAAAAAAGATGTCCCCGAACAATGATTTTTCCCTGTTTACGTGGTAATTTTTTATTTTCTAGATAGAGGTCTTAAATAGCTGAAATAAGGGTAAAATTGATGGAAAAGTGTTTTTGGGTATAAAACGTGCTCATAGCCTAGCTTCATATTTATGTATTAGGTCATTTTAGAATAAAAAATGTTAAAATTAAGTTAACTCATTTTTTTTGTTATCGCTATTAGTAGTTGATACTAAGGAGCAGATTAGCGCTTAATTACCGATAATTGTTTCTGTATCTGTTAAAAAGCTTAGATAAACCTTATTAATCAACATATCATCAACCTATGGAAGAGATTTTTGACGATTTTTCTTTTCTAGATAGAAGCCTTAAAACGTTGAAATAATCGTTTCTGTATACTAAAGCATGATCATGGTCTACTTCGTAAAATTGTGCAACAATAAAAACGGCCTTAAAGTGACGATTTTACCGGGGTGTGGTGATTTCTTTTTTTTTCTAGATAGAGGTGCTAAATGGTTGAAATGGGTGTAAAATTGATGGAAAAGTTTTTATGGGTATGGAAACGTGCTCATAGCCCCTTTTTCCCTACTACTCTTCCAGTGTATCGGTGGTTCTCATGGGGGTTTCACCGGGTTCTTCCTCCACCATTTATACTGCCGCCATCTATAGCCTATCGTGTGCTGCACAAAATGGCGTTAAACCCACAACAACTACACGTTTATATGGGTTAACTATTTCATGTCAAGAAACAGAGGATATTTGAAAACATTGTTTCCAAGCCATATATAATACTATTAGTTTAGCAAATGAGCAAAATAAAAGAAAATTCTACCACCCAACTCCATCTCCAAATTCCAGTGAAAAGATGCTAAGGACATAATTGAGAAAGGCGACATGTATTGAAATGTGTTGCAGTTAAGTAATGGTTAACCCAATAACAAAACAAAGACGATTTTAAAGAAGGTATTCGCTCACATGAACCGGATATCTGCTTTTGAAACTGGAGGACTTCTTGCAAGATCCTCTTGCTTTTATAGCACTGACTTTTTGTTGGGCCAGTCTTTGTATGGCAACATTACTCTTCATCCACACCCGCCTCTGTTTGTCCTCCTGCTTGCGCGCGGCCTTCACGAGCTTGCTGACGCTAGGGCAATACTTGTACTCTGTAAAACGCCAGCCAATGACAACATGAAGAATGGGGCCATAACAATAGAAAATAGAAAGAAAAAAAAAAGACAAGCAAACCTCGTATGCATATGGGAAGTCCGAAGAAACTTTCATAAAATACGGAGTGTAGATCTCAGTGACCTACATTTCCGGCTCAATTTGAAAGGTAATGTGCGCCAAGGTGACCCAGTTTTGAGTTAGTAGTGCGGTACTTCCCTTAAATTATGTAGCGTAAATATACGTCAGTTTTCAAGCATTTAAAGGCAGTGCTGCCAGAGACATGCTTTTAGGCAGGAAACTTTACATTGTTACTGCTGTTCCAAATGAAAAGGAGCACACACTTCTCACATATCTTGTCTGTATGAGCACAAAATTATGCATGGCAGAAATCTAACTGAGCCAAATGAGACGGAACGACAATAATAATTTTTTTAACATAAGTTTTGAGATCCTCTCTTGAAGGTGGACAAATTCAATATCATTTATTTATTTAGAATAATACCAAGCTCTAACGAATGGCGTCAAATTTATAGACCCAAGGGTACGTTTACCGCCATAATTATTTATGCTTTTCTACATTTATAAACATCAAAAATTGCGATGTCTGATCGTCAGCATAGAAGCGAGAATAAAGAGCTATAGAGTGATTTTGCTTCATGTGTGGGATGGGGAATGAAGGAAAGGTTCAATGAATTATAACAACTAAAACCTATTTTGGAAACCACTAAAGCAGAATCCCAGTAAAACTGAGATCAAGAAGGGCCAAGAAATAGAATATATCTTAACATTTATTACAACTACAGAATAGGAATCAACCTTTGATATCGGGGTACTATTCGAGAATGGAATTAAAGTTTTAACGGCTTCTAAAAAGAAAGTTAAATCTATTCCGATTAATTGTGTGTGTGTGTGTGTGTGTGAGAGAGAGAGAGAGAGAGAGAGAGAGAGAGAGAGAGAGAGATCATTTTTGTTCTGATGGTTCTCTGTTTTCTTATGCATGGTTGTTACATGTCTAGGCTCGTACAAAAGTAACAAAGAAAAGAGTGAAGCCAACAAGCTTTATAAATTTAAAAGAATAATTTATTTCCCTAGAAAAACGGTAAAAATATGAATAAGGACTTACGGAATATCAATCAAATCCAAAAATTAATCCAATAATTAAAAATATAAGTCCTATCACGAAAAAGTTCTAAATGAATCAAAGTTCGAATCCTGATGAAGTTCGAAGATGGAAGGCAATGACATCCTCTATAACCTGTTTTGTGTTGTCGTGTCAACAGTTCCTTGTTGAATCACCAAAAATAATATTCCGGCTTTAGATTTCTGAATAATTTTCAGTAAATGTCTTTGTCCAAGAATTCTGATGAGCACTAGATAAAGTCTCCAGGGAAAATAAACTATTTTAAATAAAAACTCAATTCAAACTGGCAACAACAAAAATAATACCTTTGAGCCCGAAGATTCGAATTACGACTAACTAAAACACACTATGAAACATCACTTTAACTACAACGCAGAACGGACCACGTGATAGGGTCACGTGATCACTCTCTTTCAAGAGTCGTAGTAACATCGTATGTCAATTACCACGTAGGCCATGTACGGATTCGATTGTACTAAACGAATCATACTATAAGATTCAATAATAAAAAAAATAAAAAAAGTTCTTTACAACAGAGCTGAAACAGGCCCTGAAATCTAGGTCACCAAAAGATACAATGTTTCTACGAACTACGTATTTATCAGGTTTAACAGAACTGAACTGAATGTTCTGGAAAATTGTCAAATCCAGTGAATAAAGTTATCATTACAATAACATCTAATGAAAAAAAACTAAAATAAAAAAGAAATTTAAAACTAACACACAAGTCATTAAATTACATATACGTAACACTTCCCCCTATAAAGAAAAAGAAAGATTTATATAATAAAGCTTTCTTTTTACCATATGTTAATTATACATGAGGTAAAAAAAATTACATAAGAAGAACTCTTATGAATTATACAGAGTGTACATGAAACAATATTTCTATATACGGGAAAGTGCATCTGCAATTAAAAAGATAAACTGTCTTTTCCCTTGATGTGCCTGATGTCAATGTTATATTCCTGTAACAACAAACTCTATCTTAATAATCTTTGATTTTTGTTTTTCATCTTGTCGATGAAAGTAAGGCGGTTGTGATCACTAAACACAACAACCGGAGAAGGAGTTGAACTAATGTAAACTTCAAAATGCTGTAATGCCAATATTAAAACCAAACATTTCTTCTCGATTGTTGAGTAATTTCTTTGGTGATTTTTTAATTTCTTAGAAAAATAGCATATTGAATGATCAACACCATTTATATCTTCTTGAATCAATGCTGCTCCAACCCCAAAATCACTTGCATCAACAGATAGTTTAAAAGATTGACTGAAATTTCGATCTGTAAGAACTGGTGCACTTTTAAGTATGGCCTTTAACTTGTGAAAAGCCTCCTGACATTTTTCAGTCCAAAGAAACTTGACTTTCTTGCTCAATAAATTTGTCAGAAGTTCAGCAATATTAGAAAAATTTCAACAAAATTTCCGATAGTATACAGCCATACCAAAAATCGCATCAGTTCCTTTATACTGACAGGCACAGGGAATTCAGAGATAGCCTTGACCTTAGCATCTATAGGTTTAACTTGTCCATGTCCCACGATATGTCCTAGAAATGTTACACAAGCACGGCAGAACTCATTTTTAGAAAAATTGATTGTCAAACTTGCATCAGTGAGTCTGTCAATGAATTTCCGAATTGTTGCTAGATGTTCTTTCCAGGTGTCGTTGTAGATAATAACATCATCGATGTAAGCATCACAACATCATCGATGTAAGCATCACAATTATCTAGACCAGAGGTAATCATATTCATCAAACATTGAAAGGTACCCGGCGAACCCTTCATCCCAAACGGCATTACTTTATATTGA
Organism: Megalonaias nervosa; assembly: GCA_016617855.1. Taxonomy (NCBI): domain Eukaryota; kingdom Metazoa; phylum Mollusca; class Bivalvia; order Unionida; family Unionidae; genus Megalonaias; species Megalonaias nervosa. The sequence continues at coordinate 74,630 of JAECUM010012170.1, forward strand.
TAAAGTCCATCTGGAGTCACAAATGCCGAAATTTCCTTTGCCCTTTCCGTTAGTGGAATTTGCCAAAATCTTTTAAGAACGTCAAATTTTGTGGCATACTTGGCATTTCCAATTTTATCAATGCAGTCATCGATTCTTGGTAATGGAAATGAATCTGTTTTTGTCACACTCTTCACCTTCCTATAATCAGTGCACATACAGAAAGTTTTATCTGGTTTCGGAACAAGTATACACGGTGAACTCAAATCACTTTTACTGGGCTCTATGAAATCATTCTCCAGCAAATACTGAATTTCTTTTTTCAAGTATACCTGTTTGAAAGGTTTCAACCTGTATGGGTGTTGTTTCACAGGTTTGGAAGTCACAATTTCAACGTCATGAAAATTTTTGTTTGTCCTCGTAGGAATATCTGCAAATAAGTGATCATATTCAAATAATAGCTGTTTAAGTTCACTCCTTTCTTGTTGTTGCAAATGTGAAAGTTTCTGGTCCAGATTATTCATAATTTCCGAATTCCGAAGATTTGTCGCTCCAAAATCAGTAGAGTCCGGTTGAATTCCTTCACTTAAATCCTCAGTGAGTGGGATAGGTACAACTAAATTAATTGCATGATTTACCTGGCTATCACTCTCTCTATATATTCTCCTTTAATATGTTCATGTGGCAAAGTTGTTTTTGTTTTCGCCTCCCAGGAGTATTTATGATGTAATTTAAATTATTTTCTTTCTTTTCAACCGTGTTCGGACGATAATACTTAGCCTGAAGAGGATTTTGTGGAATGGGCAAGAGAGCCAGAACTCTATCACCAGGCTGAAAACTCCTTTCCTTTGAGTTTTATCATACCTTAATTTCGTTTTTGACTGAATAGAGTGCAGATTTGCTCTTGCGACCTCACAAGCCTTTGACAACTTATACTTAAAATTAGAAACATAATCAAGAAGATTATGTTCAGTATCTTCATTAGAAAGAAGTTTCTCTTTCAACAACTTCAATGGTCCACGCACAGTGTGTCCAAAAACTAGTTCAAAGGGACTGAATCCTAAAGATTCTTGAACTGACTCCCTATCAGCAAACAAAAGTAAATGAATGCCTTCATCCTAATCTGTACCCGTATCAAAACAATATGATCGAATCATATTCTTCAAAGTCTGATGAAATCTTTCTAAAGCCCCTTGGCTCTCAGGGTGATAGGCAGAGGATTTGAATTATTGAATGCCTAATTCATACATAACTTGCTGGAAAATCCCAGACATAAATTTGACCCTTGATCCGATTGGACAGATTTGGGAAGGCCAAATTGAGTAAAAAAAAACTTTATCAAAGCATTTATTATAGTTTTAGTTTTTATATTCCTCAAACGAATTGCCTCTGGGAACCTTGTTGACGCACACATAATGGTCAACAAGTATTGGTTGCCTGACTTGGTCTTAGGTAAGGGAGCAACACAATGTACCATTATTCTGCTAAATGGTTCGTCAAATGCAGGAATAGGTTGCAGATGAGCCTTATGTATCCCCTGATTGAGTTTTCCTACAATTCGACAAGTATGACAAGATATGCAGTATTTACAAACATCACGTTTGATTTTTGGCCAATAAAAGTGAGTCAAGATCTTGTGATAAGTATTATTAATCCTTAAATGACCAGCCAAAGGAGTTTCATGGGCCAGACTAAGTATTTCCTGTCTGTAAGATTTTGGAACTACAATCTGATAGTTCACTGACCACTCATCACCAGCAGGTACCTCGGGAGATCTCCATTTTCTCACAAGAATTCCATTTTTAATGAAATAACAGACAGATACTTTAGTGGCTTCAGTTTCACTAATGGCCCTTTGAAACAAACAGGAGATCTCAGAATCTTTTTCCTGTTCGACGACAAGTGATTGTCGTTTGTCACCCTGATTAGATAAAAGAGAATGAGTAGGTAAAAGCGGATCACTGTGACCAATACCTTTTGATTGATCCAAACAAGGTGTGAAAGTGACCTCATCAAAAGCCTGACTAATGCATGTGTCAGCTAACGGAATACTTTCCTTATCGAAATTAATCTCAAGAACTTTCTTTGCCATATCTCTCGTAACTACACAAGCTGGGAATAAATCAGGGAATTCTTTTTCAATAGGATCAACTTTCTGATCCAAACAAGGCTTGTCAGTTACAAATGGATTAACCACAACCTTGTCTCCAGCTAGGTCGTTGCCTAGTAATAAATGAATGCCCTGAACGGGTAAAAAGACACTATTCTGACTCTCACAGATCCTGAAACTAAGTCTGATGACAAATTTACAGAATGGAGAGGAAAATTAACAAAGCCGCACTCAACTCCCTGAATAAGAACACTCTCATTAGACTTCTCAGAAAAAGGCAAAGTACCTGATAATAAAAGACTCTCAGAAGCTCCTGTGTCCCTTAAAATTTTAATAGAGATAGGATTGGCCAATCACCCAAGAGTGATATAGAACCCTTCGACATGAATGGTTCATAATTCTCCATAATAAAATCAGACTGGGGTTTATTAGACCCAACAAATGTATTGCTTTCAATACATGACCGTGACCTTGACCTCTTAGAAATAAGAGCATTTGGGATAGGTCTATCTTGATTCTGATGCTTATATTTCAATCTGAAGCAATCAGAAATAACGTGTCCTTTCTTCTTGCAATAGGAACACGTAGGATTTTGAATCAAGCTTATCAGAAGCTTGAGTTTTAAAAGTTGTGCCAGATTGAGTTTTAGAAGGGCTCGTATTAGGCTGTAATACCTTTTTACCAGTAGGCTGCTGAGTGAAAGACTTGCTTACAACAGGAACTTTATGAGTTAAGAAATACTCATCGGCAGCACGAGCAGCATTTTCCAAGGTTTCGATCTTATGTTCGTGATGAGAAGTCTTAATGTCACTATGGACACAGTTCTTGACCTCTTCAAGTAATACAAGTTGTCTAAGACTTTCATAACCTTGTTCAACTTTCTTGGCTAAGCACCATCTCTCAAATAACTGCTCTTTTTCCCTTGCAAATTCGACATAAGTTTGTCCAGCTTCTTTTATATAGTTCCCAAATTTTTGTCGATAAGCCTCAGGGACTAACTCATAACCTTTTAAGATGCATTCCTTAACCAAATCACAGTCAGTACTTTGCTGAACTGACAGTAAATGGCAAATATCACTAGCGTTACCAATAAGTACACATTGTAGTAATTGAGTCCAGTACTCCCTTGGCCATATCAAATTTTCAGTAAATTTTCAAAACGACGATAATATTTGTCTACTTCTTTTTCTCTGAAAGGGGGCACTAACCTAATATTCTTTGTAATATCAAAACTTGAATTTGTATGTGAAGTGGGAATGTGCTTTTCACTTGCCAGCTCCATTTCTTTTAACTTAATTTGAAATTCCCTTTCATCCTTCTCTCTTTGCATCTGTCTCTCTTTCTCTCCCTCTCTTCTAATTGCATTTGTTTATCTTTCTCCCTCTCCCTCTCTCTCTCTCCTTCTCTTCTAATTGTAACTGCATTGTTTATCTTTCTCTACTTCCTGTCACTCTCTATCTCCTCTTTCTCAAATTGTAACAGCGTTTGTTTTTCTTCTTTCTTTAACTGCATTAGTTTTTCTTCTTTCTGTAACTGCATTTGTTCTATTTCTTTCTGTAAATGCATTTGTTCTTTTTCTTTCTCCAATTGTAACTGCATTTGCATTTGTTTTTCCTCTTTATCTTTCTGAAGTTCAAGCTTCCTTAACTCTGATTCCATCTTGTATTTTAATTTCAATTCGTTTACTTTTATGTCAGAGTCTGATACAGACTTACTGATCGAAACCAGAACACTTTTATCCAAAACATTCTTTTCTACCAAATACTGGATCAAAATGTTTTTAATTTCTTGTTTCATTGAAGAAGCTTTTGCCTCAGAAAGATCGTATTTTCTGGCAAGTTCAAGCAATTCATCTTTTTTCAAACAATACAACTGCTCCTGAGTGGGATTAGAAAGAAAGATCTCCACTTTTTGATGACATTGTGAAAAGCCTGTTGTTTTCACTAAATATTTCAAACAAAATGTGAAACAGTACTTGGGATTTAAAAAATTCTGAAAATTAGGGGAAATTAAATTTCAAAAAATAATTTTCTGAAATATTTTAGCCAAACTTCATATATCCCGGACGAGCTACCAGTTTTCTTTGTTACGTGTCTAGGCTCGTACAAAAGTAACAAAGAAAAGAGTGAAGCCAACAAGCTTTGTAAATTTAACAGAATATTTTATTTCCCTAGACAAATAGGGTAAAAATATGAAAAAGGACTTACGGTTTATGAATCAAATCCAAAAATTAATCCAATAATTAAAAATATAAGTCCTATCACTAAAATGTTCTAAATGAATCAAAGTTCAACTCCCGATGAAGTTCGAAGATGGAAGGCGATGACGTCCTCCATAACCTGTTTTGTGTTGTCGTGTCAACAGTTCCTTGCTGAATCACCAAATAGAATATTCCGGCTTTAGATTTCAGAATAATTTTCAGTAAATGTCTTTGTCCAAGAATTCTGATGAGCACTAGATGTGTGTGTGTGTGTGTGTGTGTGTGTGTGTGTGTGTGTGTGTGTGTGTGTGTGTGTGTGTGTGTGATTTGGATTTTTAACGTAGCTTTAACAATTTTTCAGTCATATCGCTACTTTGTCTGTAGTGTGGCAGTTTATAGTGATGTCTAGCTCTGGGGCATCATGCTGCAGACATGTAGTACCATTTTTTTTAAGTCTTTGGTATGACTCGGCCGGGGATAGAACCACGACCTCCCGCATCCGAGGCTGACGCTCTAACCATTAGGCCACCGGAGCGGTCGATGAGCACTAGATAAAGTCTCCAGGGAAAATAAATTATTTTAAATAAAAACTCAATTCAAACTGGCAACAACAAAAATAATACCTTTGAGCCCGAAGGTATGAATTACGACTGACTAAAAAACACTATGAAACATCACTTTAACTCTAACTACAACGTAGACCGGACCACGTGATAGGGTCACGTGATCACTCTCTTTCAAGAGTCGTAGTAACATCATATGTCAATTATCGCGTAGGCCATGTACGGATTCGATTGTACTGAACGAATCTTACTATAAGATTCAATAATAATTTTAAAAAATTTAAAAAGTTGTTTACAACAGAGCTGAAACAGGCCCTGAAATCTAGGTCACCAGAAGATACAATGTTTCTGCGAACTGCGTATTTATCAACTTTAACAGAACTGAACTGAATTTTCTGGAAAACTGTCAAATCCAGTGAATAAAGTTATCATTACAATGACATGTAATGAAATAAAATAAAATAAAAAAGAAATTTAAAACTAACACACAAGTAACTAAATTACATATACGTAACAATAGTAATGTTTCGAATCCGTCTTGGTCCTTTGTGTGAAATTATGCATTTATATAATCTTTTGTCTATTGCAAATTTGTTCACTAGCTCGTAATTGTTTTCGTGTGTGTGTGTGTGTGTGTGTGTGTGTGTGTGTGAACGAGCAATTTTCACAATACTATTATTGGTGCCGGGATTAGAAAATTTATGGGATCACACCCTTTAATCAAATATTTAAAATTTATGCTCCATGAGGGTTTTTCACTCGCGAATAGACACGTGTCACTGATGAGATTAATGAGTATTATAGAAATAAATAAGAACGAAATTAAACTTACCTGGAAATTTCATTGCGT
>JAECUM010012171.1:0-14525 GCA_016617855.1 Megalonaias nervosa
ATATATATATATATGTGTGTGTGTGTGTGTGTGTGTGTGTGTGTGTGTGTGTGTGTTGATATATGAGAGGAAGTATGAATGTATGTAAGCATATTTGTAAAGATAAAGTGGGTATATTTGTATGCATGTATGAATTAAATGTGCAAGCATGTGTTCTATATGTACTACTGTATCACTTTGCACCTACGTTTTCCATTTTCGTATGCATGTACTCTGTTAAATTATATAGACATGCGTGTTAATGTGTCTACTACTGTTTTGATTGCTTGAAATGTTGGCATGTCCAGTCCTAGATTTTATCTATATTATTTATAACGCATTTGGAATTTCAAATGCAACAGACAGCCCCATGATGTTTTTGTGATTTAACAAAATGACCCGTGTTTCAGATATGAAAAAGCCAAACATTTCTATATGACACTGTACATAGAAAATAACTATAAATGCAAGCTTTTCTGCCATACATGCACCACTTGAAATACAAAAGATGCACACAAATATCGAATCAATACCTCAGAGACTGGAAAAGCCTGAACGTAAACTATATTACCTGGTGTCTACCTCTGCTCTTAATCTTGATGACTGATGCTTCACAAACTCTTTTTTAAATTAATCTGACATTGTCCACATAGCTATATTTGCAATACAGACACGTTCTGTAGAATTTGATAGGCGTATTCGGTCTGGTAGAGGGTGTTACGGTGTTTCAGTGATGAAGCAAACTCTCTGTTTTTAAGGACCTTCCTTGCTATTTATAGGTATATTGTAAAGCAAGATACCAGTCAATCAGTACTTTTCATAGATCCTTTCGATTTGACATAGGTTATATTATATTGGGGACACAAAAAAGACATTTATATCTTGAGGGTATCCAGACAGATGGACAATAATATGATTTTCTTTGAATCATGACAGATGCATTCAATGATGTAAACATATGAACGTATTCTCGTGCATACATATGTACAACCAATATACATATCTATGTACATGCTTGCGGATGTTCACATCAATTTTGCAATGGTGTATCAAATGCTACATGCCTAAAATCCATTATTATGTTATCAATCGCCATACACATTAGGATCAAATCACTATTTGGCACTTCAATATGTGCCGATAACTCAATGTCTAAAACACTCATGCAACGGTACGATATGACTATTTATCCCAACAATGTTCTTAAAAGCGTTGTTGATATGAAACCATCTGTCCGTTGTGTCCATTCGTATGTCCGTCAGAACATCTCCCTTAAACCACTTGGTAGAATCTCATATAACTTAGTAGTTATATTGAGCGCATGGTAAAAATTTATAAGACTGAATGAGGTCTTGGCTCCTGCAGACTGGGAGTCAAGAGAGATCGTTAAAAGTCAAATATACAATACTTACAATTACTGGGACGCTTTCCAAGCTATATCTGCAACTGTAGCAGGAATACACATAATATGTGGCGGATTTTGCACTATGAACTCTGGATCACTGTCAGGGGAGTTAGTGTTAGTACGAGTGAGTGACATTCAAATTTGAGTGGGGATTTATAATAGTCAATAGCTCCATTTTATTTTTGTTTCTTTACTGTATGGACAAGATAAAGTGGAAAAAGAATTTTCTGCGAAATTTCCACTCCTACTTACAGAGCAAATAGTGAAAACTTTAGTTTTTTTTTTTGTTGTTGTTTCAGATTGGATCACCTTATCATAAATATTAACGTAAGTATATATAATTTGCAGTAGAGAAGATAACATGTCTGTTTTTATCGGAACCAAAGAATATGTACATTAGACTGCATATGGACCTATCATATCATGTACTTTGTTAGCAAATCTTTAATTGATAAGATATTCAGACGGCATCAAACTGGATGCTTAATCATACTGGCACATTTAGATTGATAACCTATTTACGCAATTTATCTTTGTATACAGTGGCGTCACTAGGGGCTGGGGGGGTGCGGATTGCACCGGGTGACACCATCAGAGGGGGTGACACCAAAATCACTGTCTATAAAATTTCTGAATGTTTGTCCGGGAAGGAGGTCCATGGGGGTGATACCGTGAGTTGCCGCACTGGGTGACACCAATCTTGTGACGCCACTGTTCATATACGTTTATCACTGCCAATAATAATAATGATAATAACAACAATACATGCCGTTTGCCTTGTTGCCTAAATTCTTTCGTTCACATTTAACATGGCAAATATGCAAGTACATTTGCAACCACTTGCATGTACGTTGTGTTTTATTGATAAATTTACAACGCAAACACGAAACACCTGCAAGATAAACTCTGAAGCTTCCCTCCACGTTTATTGCCCTGATTCGTTGATTATGGTATCTATTTCTTTTTGCATTTTATTTGAGGCAGCAAGAAAAACGAGAAAGAGGGAATGACTAAGACAAGGGAAACCAAGAAAGACGGGAAAATTGCAGGGACATATCTATTAATTCATATGTTGAACAAGTCAAGTAAATAGCCAACCATTTCCGTTAAATGGTAACATAAATATGACTGCTACGGGAATTTAATTATATATACCTATGTTGATGGTACGTTTTGCTTCTACATGCCCACAGGAGTTACAGAAAGTTAATATGCAAAGAATGAGGAAAGTATAGAAAAATATAGCCCTAAGATAGGCGATGTTGCTAAACAGAATAAAAAAATTTGATATTAAAATTTTGGGTAAGTAGAATTCAGAAGCAATTAAAAAATCGAATTTCGCATATTTCTCGTCTTTATCAAATAGTGCAAAAATATTGTATAGTTGATTCACACTGAATTAGCTGTGTAGAAAAAAAGGAGTGAAAATAATGCCCTTTCAGTGCATGAACTGATACTTTTCAATCATTTTAATGCTAAAGCACCACTTACAAAATTTAATAATTTGACGACAAAGAAAATCTTTGAATATATATATAATGATCTATAGATGTATAGAAATAACATCTGCTTAACAATACATTACTTGCCGATTGTTATTGCACAATCGAAGAAAAACTTTCACGTACACATCGACTTTATCAACTACCTATTTTTAATAATAATAATAATAATAATAATAATAATAATAATAATGATAATAATAATAATAAAAGTAATAATTTATTCAGGCTGAGGTAATTAGCTGACAGCTGACTTACATTATATCCATGGAATTAAAATAAATACGTTTAATTATTAAAGAATATACAAGGGTAATGTCTACTGCATAACAGAACACAAACAAAAAAGAAGTTTCTCCATTTTGTATAAAGTTAAGATAATGTTATCACATCAATATATCACAGCTACCGCGCACAATATTATGTGGTCGAAAAATCAGGATTGCTCATTTAAATATTGCAGAGATATTTTTTTATTAAAAGCTGAAGTATTAAGTCTTTAAACAAAACAAGGGATTTAGTAGGGGTAGAAAGGATCCAAATCAAAATATATTAAAATAGGTAACTGCATGGCAGGGACACACAAAAAACTGGCAAAACTGACACGAAAAGTTGCAGAAAAATTAAGAAATTAACCAAAAGACGTGCCGTACACTCTAGAAACAATGCAGAAAATTATGTACTGAGAAAAACAACAATAGAGTTTAGACCTCTCTTTAGAGGTTGGGTTCGTGTGGATTATCACTCAGAAAGAATCGATGACAAGCATAAATATATTCAAGTTAAATTCAGTTTTAGAGAGAACAGTGTTAGAACGATGCTAACGGAACATTTGGTAACAACTGTAGTTTTGATATATAATAGTAATTTCAAATTAAGGAGTAATCATTTTAGAAGATTGTGTCATGTTGACGGTTGTAGTAGTCGTTGTAGAATGTGGTGGATGTTGAGGGTGGTAGTGGGGTGCAATATATAATGTGATCGATAGAACTGTCCCTGCTACGCCAAATACGAGTGGAATAAGGCAAAATAGTTTACAACACATTATGACACCCAAATGAAGTAATAAAGAGACTGCAGTCTACAGAGCATTATGACACCCAAATGACGTAATTAGGAGACTACAGTCTACAACACATTATGACACCCAAATGACGTAATAAGGAGACTACAGTCTACAGAACATTATGACACACAAATGACGTAATAAGGAGACTACCGTCTACAGAATATTATGACACACAAATGACGTAATAAGGAGACTACCGTCTACAGAACATTATGACACCCAAATTACGTAATAAGGAGACTATAGTCTACAGATTATTATGACACACAAATGACGTAATAAGGAGACTACAGTCTACAGAACATTATGTCACACACATAACGTAATAAGGATACTACCGTCTACAGAACATAATGACACACAAATAACGTAATAAGGAGACCACCGTCTGCAGAAAATTATGACACACAAATAACTCAGATGGAATCTATGGTCTACAGAACATCATAACGGATTAACTGATGAAGGAATATTCGAAATGAATCACAACAAAATGTTTTATATAACTAGCATATTAGCTACATAGGTACAAAACATGTTACACGGCCTGTTTTGGACAGTAACATAAACTTTTACAAAGTTCATACAGTTATCCATTTTAGGACAGTAAGGGTGCGACACGGATAAAACATGGTGAAATTTCAAGAATACATAATAGATTTAAAAGTAATTACTGATGATGTCTTGGATACAGTTTTTACAGTATTACTAATAGTTACACCTTATTCTTTGAAGCATATTTTCAAATCTTTCATGTAACGGTAATAATTTTTAGACTTTTTAATTACTTATTTGCTGTTGAATACATTATATATATATATAAATATTTATATAGTATATATATATATATATATATATATATATATATATATATATATATATATATATATATATATATACCATGGGTTTTATGGTCTAGGACTTCCTCAATAGTGCATGGTCTTTTATAAACTTGTATTGCTCTGGAATCTCCATTAATGCACTTAAAGCAAGAGCTGCATAGGCGTTCTTTGCCCCGGTGACAGTTTCGTAAAAGTTCACGAACTGGAAGTTGTCGAATTGGCGCGCTGGTAACCCGTCGTCGAATTCTTTCATCTCGTCCCATGGACCATCTCCAACTCCTATGACCACGATGGATAACGGCCACTGTGACGCTTCCACTATGGCGTCTTGGTTGATTTTCTCGTTGGTGACTTGCCCGTCAGCTACGATCACTAGGATGTGGTACTAGAAAAATATAAGAAATAAAGATATGTAACTATTTATATTGCTTCGGCTGATGAGTTTCCATTCACTAGACACTTTAAATATCCCAACATCCAAAGCAAATAAGAAAAGCGCACACTGGATAGAACCATTTATAGGTAGTTTGGTGCAATTGGAAAAGCATGGAGTACGAGTAACGTAATCGCTGATATTTGCTTAAGATGCTATTTCGACCCTGGCGAAGAAAAGTTTAAAACATTCACTGTGCACGTTACGAGATAAAGGATGATTGCCAGTTAGTGCAATGCTTCATGAACCTATTCAAATAAATATCCACTAAACAAGCCCAGGCGAATGTAATTGTTGCAACTCTGAAAATTTAGTACAAGGAATCCTGATGTGTCCGTTGTACAAGTCTCTCTGTATTCATGCATACATTGTTAGAGACGATATATCCATCCATTCGTATTGAATTCCGAACAGCATAAAATCTGCAAGAAATTGACTTTCCTTTCGCACGGATTCAGACTAAACTGATGGATAGCCCGGTTTATATATTAAAAGTTTTGTATAATATCACAGGTAGACGCCGTAAAGGAGCATGTGTTTAACGTATGATGGGGCAATAGCAATAACACAATAGAATAAAGACGTTTAGTGTGCTATATTTAACAATTCATGATTCAAAATTACCTTTCTAGTCTTTTGAACAATATTGATTGCCTCTTTTATGAGCGGGACGAAATTTGTAGGCCCGCTAAGTTGCACTGTGGGTGTTATTTGATTGTAGATATCCAATACTTCATTAAATCCATCGCACATGACCTGAAAAGAGTAAAGAGACATATGTTGCTTTGATAAGGCACGCTTAAAGCGGAAGAGTAAGTGATGAAAAGTAAAACAATCCTTCAATACATTAAACTATTATAAATATCTGTTAGTTTCAATTTTTTAAATTATTTTTTCTATCTTTAAGCATTTGCCTTTTTATTTTTCTTGAAAACCACCAGAAAGTATTAACGGTAGCCTTCGACATACAATAATATGTTTAATTACATTTTTGTTTTTATTTACTTGGCTAAGAAAGTCTCAAGAATATTTTCATTGCTAAAGCTTACAGCTTCCTCTTCATTATAAACATAAATAATTAATTAACGAGCATGCATACAAACGTTCTGCAACAAAAAAATATCAAGACAGGTGACATACATACATATGATGCAGTGAGAGTGATCAAAGAAGGATAAGCGCGGAGATTCCGTTTTTGTTGAGTCACGATATGTAAAATTGTAACTTTGGTCAAAATGGAACGAATAATCATCTTAGCGAATCATTTTGTGATGATATTAAATTTCTGCATTTCTTTTTGTAGCAAAACAGTTTTACATTTTTCTGCCATGTAAAGTTATTTTCCCCACAAATTTAAAACAATATTAACATTTATATTCATTTCTTATAATCTGCGATGGAGATCATTTCTTAGGCTATTAAATGGCCTGTAATTAAAAACAAATCGATGGTCGTTTCCTTTAAGAAATCCATAAGATCAGGAAGGATTGGTAACAAGATTTCATCTTAATGAACAACAATTCAGCATGTGTGTCTTACTGACTCAGAACCACAAAAACGTGCCTTTTACCAAATGCTAAATAACTTCGAGCAGAAATGCTGCGCTCAATAATTTATCTTTGAAGGTTGTATAGATGATACAATTCATGGGAATATTTTTATGTTTCGCCTTTCCGCGAGAGCGTGTCTTCTAGTTTCACAATAATGTGCTTCTCTGCTATCAAATTTTGGTAATCCAGAAATTCTCTTGGCTGTAAATTTTCAAGTCTTTGGGGAATCTGTGTGTGTGTATATGAAAACTATGTCAGATACCAATTCTACAAAAGGGCGATTGTTGGTTAAATACATTTTATTCAAGCTGTATTCTAATAATATATATTTAAACTTCATCAAATTCATAACAATAAATCATGCATTATAAATTCAATATGGTTGCTGAAGATCAATTTGATGATAAAATAACTCCCATATATAGATGTGATGTATCAAAACGAATCGTTCACACGAAAACTCATGTGCTGTTATGCTTTCATCTCCTTGTTGGTAAAAAGGACAACCACTGCTTTGGATGGGTTCAGATTAACAGACAAGAGATTTTCCCAATCCGATCATTTTTCAATATCACCATTTAATCTGCTTTAAATAAAAAGTTGATCAGGCGATATGCAAATTAAGAGGAATCATCTGCAAATAACATAATCAGGGTTTCAAAACTCTCATTAATTTATAAAATAAATTTTAAGAGGCCTGTTACTGATCGCCGATGTTCTCCTTCATTTAATGTCCCAGGTTTGAGAACTCATTTGCAACCATGACTTTCTGAGTCATGTTAGCTAACAAACATGTACCTATGTCATTAGATTTTCTTAATTCCATAGATTTCCGTTGTATGTTATAATCCCCTGTGCCACACTCTTTAAAAGGCTGAAGATATTTATCAGAATATATAGTAGGGTGATTAGAGACATAGAGAGTCTTTCTGGCGTTTGCTTTGGGTCCCTTTATCTTGAATATCTTGCTATATTCAACCGTCGTCTTGGCGCTTTTCATAACATGATGTCAATCATTTAAACAACTTTTGCTGTGTAGTATAAAGATATGTGCGCAAAACTTACCAAACTGTAGTAGTGTGGTCTAAAAGCAAGTATATACCACTTACCAACTGTAGTAGTGTGGTCTACAAGCAAGTATACAATACATACCAACTGGACTAGTGTAGTCTTAAAGCCAGTATACACCACTTACTAACTGTAGTAGTGTGGTCTACACGCAAGTATACAATACATACCAACTGGACTAGTGTAGTTTTAAAGCCAGTATACACCGCTTACCAATTGGAGTAGTGTGGACTAACAGCAATTATACACCACGTGCTGAGTGGATTAGTGTGGTCTAAGAGCAAGTATACACCATTTGCTAAGTGGAGTAGTGTGGTCTACAAGCAAGTATATAATACATTCCAACCGGACTTGTGTAGTTTTAAAGCCAGTATACACCGCTTACCAATTGGAGTAGTGTGGACTAACAGCAATTATACACCACTTGCTAAGTGGATTAGTGTCATCTAAGAGCAAGTATACACCAGTTACTAAGTGAAGTAGTGTGGTCTAAAAGCAAGTATACACCACTTACCAAGTGGAGTACTCTGGTCTAAGAGCAAGTAAACACCACCTACTAAGTGTAGTAGTGTGGTCTAAGAGTAAGTATACACCACTTACCAAGTGTAGTAGTGTGGTTTAAAAGCAAGTATGCACCAATTACCAAGTGGAGTAGTGTGGTCTAAGAGCAAGTATACACCACTTACTAAGTGGAGTAGGGTGATCTAAGAGCAAGTATACACCACTTACTAAGTAGAGTAGTGTGGTCTAAGAGCAAGTATACACCACTTACTAAGTGGAGTAGTGTGGTCTACAAGCAAGTGTACACTACTTACTAAGTGGAGTAGTGTGGTCTAAAACCAAGTATACACCACTTACTAAGTGGAGCAGTGTGGTCTAAGAGCAAGTGTACACTCCTTACTAAGTGGAGTAGTGTGGTCTAAGAGTAAGTATACACCACTTACTAAGTGTAGTAGTGTGGTCGAAAAGCAAGTATACACCACTTACCAAGTGGAGTAGTCTGGTCTAAGAGCAAGTATACACCACTTACTAAGTGGAGTAGTGTGGTCTAAGAGTAAGTATACACCACTTACCAAGTGTAGTAGTGTGGTCTAAAAGCAAGTATGCACCAATTACCAAGTGGAGTAGTGTGGTCTAAAGCAAGCATACACCACTTACTAAGTGGAGTAGTGTGGTCTAAGAGCAAGTATACACCACTTACTAAGTGGAGTAGTGTGGTCTAAAGAAAGTATACACCACTTACTAAGTGGAGTAGTGTGGTCTACAGGCAAGCATACATCACTTCCTAAGTGTGGTAGTGTGGCCTAAAGACAAGTATACACCACTTACCAAGTTGAGTAGTCTGGTAGTCTGGTCTAAGAGCAAGTATACACCACTTGCTAAGTGGAGTAGTGTGGTCTAAGAGGAAGTATACACTAGTTACCAAGTGTAGTATTGTGGTCTAAAAGCAAGTATGTATCAATTACCAAGTGGAGTAGTGTGATCTACAAGCAAATATACACCACTTACTAAGTGGAGTAGTGTGGTCTTAGTGCAAGTATACACCACTTACTAAGTGGAGTAGTGTGGTCTAAGAGCAAGTATACACCACTTACTAAGTGGAGTAGTGTGGTCTAAGAGTAAGTATACACCACTTACTTACTAAGTGTAGTAGTGTGGTCTGAAAGCAAGCATACACCACTTACCAAGTGGAGTACACTGGTCTAGGAGCAAGTATACACCACTTCCTAAGTGGAGTAGTGTGGTTTACGAGTAAGTATACACCACTTACCAAGTGTAGTAGTGTGGTCTAAAAGCAAGTATGCACCAATTACCAAGTGGAGTAGTGTGGTCTAAGAGCAAGTATACACCACTTAGTAAGTGGAGTAGTGTGGTCTAAGAGCAAGCATACACCACTTACTAAGTGGAGTAGTGTGGTCTAAAGCAAGTATGCACCACTTACTAAGTGGAGTACTGTGGTCTACAGTATACATCACTTCCTAAGTTTAGTAGTTTGACCTAAAAGCAAGTATACACCACTTACCAAGTGGAGTAGTCTGGTAGTCTGGTCTAAGAGCAAGTATACACCACTTGCTAAGTGGAGTAGTGTGGTCTAAAAGTAAGTATACACCACTTACCAAGCTTAGTATTGTGGTCTAAAAGCAAGTATACACCAATTACGAAGTGGAGTAGTGTGGTCTAAGAGCAAGTATACACCTCTTACTAAGTGGAGTAGTGTGGTCTTAGAGCACGTATACACCACTTACTAAGTGGAGTAGTGTGGTCTTAGTGCAAGTATACACCACTTACTAAGTGGAGTAGTGTGGTCTAAGAGCAAGTATACACCACTTACTAAGTGGAGTAATGTGGTCTAACAGCAAGTATACACCACTTACTAAGTGGAGTAGTGTGGTCTAAAGCAAGTATACACCATTTACTAAGTGGAGTAGTGTGGTCTACAGGCAAGTATACATCACTTACTAAGTGTAGTAGTGTGGCCTAAAAGCAAGTATACACCACTTTCTAAGTGGAGTAGTGTGGTCTAAGAGCAAGTATACACCACATACTAAGTGTGGTAGTGTGGCCTAAAAGCAAGCATACACCACTTACTAAGTGGAGTAGTGTGATCTAAAAGCAAGTATATACCACTTTCTAAGTGGAGTAGTGTGGTCTAAGAGCAAGTATACATCACTTACTAAGTGTGGTAGTGTGGCCTAAAAGCAAGTATACACCACTTACTAAGTGTAGCAGTGTGGTCTAAGAGCAAGTATACACCAATTACTAAGTGGAGTAGCATGGTCTATAAGCAAATGTGCACTACTTTCCAAGTGGAGTAGTGCTATCGAAAAGCATGTGTACATCACTTACCCCGTCTTTCAACGGGAATATATCTTTATCCTTGGTCTTTACGTCACCAAAACCAAACGCTGGTATTTTTCTGTCCTCATCTAGCGCCTCAAGTGTTTCTCCAAGAATGCATATCACCTGGCAAATAAATATGAACAAAAGTTCGTGCAAAGATTTCCAACAAATAATAGTTTTTCCTACTCCTGTAAAAATAAATGTCAATTACAAAGAACATTTATAACTGTTCAAGGCTTCACGTTTCTAACCTATCCAAGTAAAGGAAATAACATTTATAATAAAAAGTGAATAGGTAGATGCTGAGTACAGTATGACCGACAAGATAAATTATACCTTTATAAAAAAGATGACACATTATGACAATATTGACCCAAAATGTATTGTAGTATTCGTCAACCACAACCGCTCTGGGAATATATTCCTCCTCTCCCCTTTCAATGCGTCTGCTCACTGTCATTTTACGATTCCTGAGAAAATCCATTTTCAGAGATGTGTGCGATCTTCGAACTCCAAATATACGGGAAGTAAAACTGAGACGTCCTCATTTTAATTTCTATTTCTAATATTTCTTTTTAAAAAAAAAAGAAAAAACCGTGATAAAATATACCCTTAATTTTGGAAAAAATGCAAAGTAGTTAGATTGTTGACCTATAACTTTATTGTACAAAACTGACCAAACAAGACTCGCCCACGCAAACATGGACGCCATGTTAGTATATAAATTCCTGTTTGGTCTGAAACGCAAAGATAACAGTGATAGAGACACCCCATGACAATCGAATTAGAAATTATTAATTAATGAATTAAATTTAATATATGTTGTATATCCTTCTGACGTTTTTGGTTTTTTACAATATCAACGGGGGTATAAACTGCCAGAACTGTTGGCGAACACTAAGGTGGTAAAGATCGTTGAGAAACTATTGTGCGATGCGAAAGAATTCTGTGTATCTGGATCAAATCACCAACTCTAAGAAGATCTAATATGTCAAACACGGCAATGTTGTGTTAAACATGACCCTCTAGTGGGATACAAGCCTAATACAAAAACAGATTTCAACGAGTCCCTATAACTCACAAAAAGACTAACTTTCTGAACGAGGAGTCTTGCATTAAGCGTGTAATTTTTTTTTAAAGTCAAAACTTCTTTTGGAAATCTGCCATTATGTTTGAGTCGGCATAGAATCTATAATAACTTATCATTACGTTTGTGTCCCTATAGAGCCTTTGCGAATTTCAGGCAAGTGTTTCGGTCTGTAAGGACTTCTACTGGAAATTAAAGTAAGCCAATCTGGAACGGTATAGCCCGAAGGGGATTTTAACATTAGCCGTGTATAGCCCTCTACTACAATTAATTTTACAGCAAATTTTGGACGGCATGGCCTCCTGTTGGAATTTTGTCTTTAGCTGTGTATAGCGTCCTATTAGTATTTACAAATGCGGAGTAAAACCCCCTATATGAATTCATCATTAGCTGTTTATGGAGTTCTGCGAGACTTTCGCATTAGTAGTTTATAACAAACAACCCACCCCCACCCCCCACCCCAGGAACATACCATTGGGGATAACGCTATGGTGATATGGAAATTTTAATATGACGGAACAATTTTTAAATTCTATTATAAACCACTAATGGTAAATTCCCTTAAGGGGTTATAAACCGCGACTGTTATATTCCCAGAGGCAGACACACCGTCCCAAACAATAATGCATAATGCTAAATTCCGATAGACTCCCTACCCACCCAAACCAAATGTTAAGTTCCAAACGTTCCCATAGTAGCCACGGAAGCTCCAACCCCTTGGCAGTTAGTTTTCGTAGATCTGTACTGCCTCTTTATTTATTTCCATACCTGTTGATATGGATTCATTTGCGGCCCGCTAGTGTCGTGTAAAGATCGTCCACCAAATGTCTTCTGTCCCTGCATGCGGTTGCTAATTGTGTAGTCAATACCTAGAGGAGATCAACATGGCTTCAAGCAAATATAATCACTTTTTCCGATGCACATTTTTATCCCCATGTGTTTATAAAAATTGTTGGAGATATTTTGAAATTGTCCGTTTGTAAATATTTCAGTTTGCATGTTTATCTGTCTCTCCATTGCCTACAACCTGGTGTTGTCTAGACACGCTTAGTATTTGCATTGTTGATACACATATGCACAGAGAAAGTGGTATTATCTTCATATTTATTATGCACACAGACGCATACGGCCACACATATTATATACTTATACACCACATTAAGGCGGTCATAACAGGCACATGGTCCTAATATAGAGGATGCAGAAGTTATACACATGTCCGTGGGTTCTCAAAACATATCGAAGAACAGAAAGGTACACAAAGGAATACCTATTCAAATGGTCATGTGGAGTAATTGTTCAATTTATTATCAAGGTGAGATTACGTATATTACATCACATGTGTTAAATTTAGATAAGGGATAATAAACATAAATTTGCTCCTACTGGTTGCTTTGTGCGTTACATTATGGCCCGTAGAGCTGAACAAAAGGGCTCTCTATTGACGGACTGATCACAATATGGTAGCTTTGCTAACAGGTAAACCTAATGGGAAATTTCTATGAAAGTAAAAGATGATTTACGTTATGCATAGGTGGTCACTTTAGACCAAATAGATAAGAATGCGTTTGTCTCTGGATGGATCCCGCATCTTATATTATACGCTTGGATCGCATACATATATTACATTTAAAACTGGGCGCTGAGCGAGAAAAATGGAAACTCCAAGTATATTTCATAGAAAGCAATTTCGATTTAGACGACTCGGCCACCCAGGGCCAGTGTGGGTGTATGAGAAGCTTGACAGTAGTTTCCCGCGGTTAGGTCGTTTCTCGCGGTATCTTTTCGGGTTCTTCCTCCACCAGACACACTCCGCCCCCCAATAAAAACCAAATTAGTCTGTACACCGACAGCTACTTTAGACAAATGGACTGTAGCACCCATACAGAGACAAATATAAGCGTTTAGGTTATAAAATGTTGTCGGGACTCGTCTAACACAAATGTAAAAGTGTACAAACAAGATAACTTCCGACATTGCTAACCTCTCTCTCTCTCTCTCTCTCTCTCTCTCTCTCTCTCTCTCCATTCCAAACGCTATCTCTTTGACGCAAATAAAGTAAATAAATAGTATATCTGTTAAATGAATCATTTTACCTAATAATTTTGAATGTTATTTCCTAATCATTTCAGAAAGAAGAAAGAGCACCGTATAGTAGGTTTGGTAAAAGTGATGCAATTAAGATTTGAAAAAGACAACAATGGATCATTTTGTTTCTGAGGACACTTATGCCCTCATTTCAACTATATCCACATTACATCTTTAGAATATTGTGCTGATGGAGACGAATAGGTTGAATTTTATTTCACAAAGTAATATATTTATTTATCATCTACATCCGCAACCATATTAAAGGGTTTATATCATTAATTGTAAGTTGTATCTGAAACAGATAACTAAAATGATCACTGTGATTAAACATTATCAGCCTAATTACTAATGATTATTAAATATTTCAATCTATTTAACTCGCACCTTCTCACGTATACTTGTTATATTTAAGGAAACGAAACATTTAACACGAAACGATGAAACCTCTTTCAGCTATCACCTGGCCTGGAAAATGGAAAGAGTCAAATAAAACATCGGTCTTATGTGCCTCTTCGCACAATCCAAAATCGACTCCTTTCAATGTGACAAAATCCAAAACCAACCCAGTTCAAAGTTGCAAAATTCAATATTAGCGGAGTTCAAAATTACAAAACTCAATATGAACGCAATTCAAAAATGGCAAAAACTCGAGTGATAT
>JAECUM010012172.1:0-32439 GCA_016617855.1 Megalonaias nervosa
CATATTTGGCGGGGGGGGGATACTCCTAATAATTTTTCTCTTATAGGCCCTCTCCCCCGTTCACCATACATCATGTATATAAAGTAAAATCCTTGCTTGCTTTTTATTTCCTTAAGTTTTGACCATTCATTCCAAATTTCCCCCCATTTCAGAGTGGGATTGTCTTGTTCTATTTTATGTGGGATTCTCTGGTGTTTCATTTTAAATAGGTATTGGTATATTTTTTCCCTATTTCCTAAGTTCCAGATTTCTTTGTCTGTTCTGTGTAATTTAACGGTATTTGATATTTTGTGTGCGAGTTTAGGAGGGCTTAGTGTTTTGGTTATTTGGTTGTTCCTATATATTTCTGGTTTGTATTGGAGTATCAAACCAAACCAGTATAGGTATATACCTTGCCAAGCATATATAGGATTTTGAAGTAAGTTTCTAATTTTATCAATATAATTTGAGTTTGTTTCACTCTGAGGTCCGGTGTACCTAGGCCACCTTCTTCTTTCCTTTTTTGTAAAGTGGCCTTAGAGCTAGTCTTGAAGTCATCTTCATAGGTTGACGAGACAACAATGGATGGTCAGACTGAATTGAATTGAATTTTGGATTAAAGTGGCGTGCGCACATGTTGTGCATGTGCCACCATTTAATGCCTGCAAGGCAGGCTGTTAATTATTCCTGAGGGAGGGAATCAGAGCCACCTCCCCCAGGCTTTAATGTACTCAAAGAGTGCTGATAATTTAGCCGTCATTTAGCGGAACAATAAGTTCCAAGCTACCTGAATGATAGGCTTTCTTGAGTGGGTTTAGAGATTTCAGTCTTACCTACCGCGGGTCCAGGTGTCAAACAAACCAGAATGAGACGCCAGTCGCGATTGGTCGGCGACTATGAAAATTGTTCCACATCTCCGTCGTGGTACGGGAGTCCGAGCAAAGAAAAGGAGGAAAAGGAACTCGGCAGCCGGCGCGAACGCTATGGATGTCGTCAAAGCCCTGAAACGCCAGTCCGTACTTAATTGTTCAAATTCAGTCCAGTTGTTCTGATGGACAAAAGAATAAAACCAATAGCGTGTTAGCCACTTGTGCAATTAGCCGAGTACTCACTAGTTGATAAATTTTCTTATCACCTAACCGTCAAATATTATCTAGTACAATAGTGTACATAATAAAAAATATCTCTAAAATTTGTCGATAATAATGTCTAAGCGACACTTAGAATTTTGAGTCAATATTAGGCATGAGATTGTATTTTTGAACGGTACTCAATGGACAAGATCAGGTATAGTGGTTTGATCGAATTGGGATTCCAAGCCAAATTGGAATCCGTGCAATAATAAAGGTAAGGTTTTCCGGCGAAGTTCTTCTTTACATATCTTACCTTCCACAAACACGATGGAATCGCCTTCACTTTCTCGCAGGAGACTGTACGCCGATTGCCACTGTTTGTAACACCACACGATACGTTGAGGTGGACGATTGATCAAATGATGTTTATGTTCGATCAAACGTTTGACAAATTCGGTTTTGCCTGAACCGCTGGGTCCGGCAATTAGCATGTTAAAAGGATGCCGAAGATACAAGGCCTCCCAACTGGCACGATCTAAATTTTCGTCGATGACTTTGAAACTAGAGGAAGAGGGAGCAGAGACAGAAGAGGTAGCCATAATGTAGGGAATGTCACTTTTGACACGAAGACAGACAAGACAAGAGTTTTTATACTTTTCTCAGACACGTTTATTACAACACACGAAAGACAAAAATACATAAAAGCCAAAGGGATAAGTACATGGATAAAATACACATCAAAACGATCAAAGTGGAATATAAACAAGCCGCTGTACAACATGTTTGGTGACGAAGGTGTGGTGTCGTAGGAACAGTTTGCAATATTCGTAGATGCTCTACACTTGGCACAGTCACACACGTGTCCTCATCGCATTGCACTCCATGAGAATCACCGAACTTGAATGGTGTTGTCTGTTTAAAAGTATTCATCTTTCTCGCTTGGCAATGGTAGTGACAATGCCCTTTTTATATGCTGGTCAATATCGACGTGACCGTACGGTAAAGTGAAGTGGTTGGGAAGTCGCACTCGCTTGTGGTACACGATTTGTTACACTTTTTCAAAGGTCGACTGACGATTTGGTGTTTGGCTAAACGTACAATCTTGTCAGGCTGGTAGGTGGTCACTTTAAAATCTAGATCCTCTCCAGACTGCAAGGCTTCTGTCAATACCCCAAAGTTCACCACTCGACTGGTGAGATAATTGAAAGTCAGTCCTTTCACTTTACACTCGGTGTGCACGTCTCCTTGTTGGTTCCAGTATTCGTAACCGTAATTTTTGGGACCGCCACTAGCAAAACTTAGAATCTTGTCTTAGGGATGCTCGTCCGTCCAGGCTCCTAAACGGTCTCCTTCGTTGACAGGGTGACGTTGACCCTGGCGATCGATGTTGATGCAACTGTCCGTGTCAAAATACAGCACACGATCTCCCAACAGTTCTAAAGCTTCGTACAATTTTAAGACAGCACGGGTTGTCACGTAGGCCGCAATGATGACATTTCCAAATTCGTCGGCTTCTACAAAGTAAAGTTTTTCTTCATAATTGATTAAGATCAAGTCCTCACGAATGACGTCCACGTGTTTCATGGATTTAGTTTTGTCATGAATCATCTAGAAGTAGTGGAAAGGTTCTGTCGAATACTCCGTCAGGGGTAAACACGGTCGTTGTGCCATTTTTCCCCACAAGCAATTCAACATCACTTTAGCAAACGATTTCCTTCCTTCGTTTTTCTACATGTGGTCCAAAGTGATGCCCTCCTGCTCCCAGTATTTCTCTTTGAATTTCTTTTGGTCTTCGGGAGTGTGGCACCATGAAAGGATAGCCGCTGGCTTCTTGTTTCAGTTTCAAAAAAGCATCCACGTAGTCTGCTAAAATGCCTTTCTAAGTTTGGTCGCCCTTGTGGTATATTTCTGTCTTGGGGAAAGTGGTAAATTTCGTACACTTTTAACAATTGGTATCCCAGGTCCAGAGCTTTTAACAATTCTACGCTGACCCACGTTCCCGTCAAGGCGCGTTCTTCCTGGGTGTGCTGACAAGGTTGGTCTTGGTTGCACGTTTCGGCACAAGTACGGCACAAGGGAAACATCAGTTTTCCTTGGCAATGGTGAGGTAAAACGGGATGTTACATGTCCGTGGGAGGCAAGACTTTGCACTTGATCAGTCCTTCGTATTGTCGAATGTTGTCCAGGTCGATGTGTTCCGTTAGCAATTGCGGATGCCCTGCGGAAAAGTGACAATATTTGCACACGTAAGGATACAACGAACAAATGGTTCACGCATTTGATTTCTTCTCCTTTCTCCTCGTCGGCGTGGTACAGTAAACAGGTGCATTCGTCCGTCCTCCTTACAAACTGTCCCGTGGGTTCAGAGGGTCCACCAACTTGTAACTTTCCACGATGCGTTTAAACTCGGGATCGGTTTTCAAACGGTGATCGTACTCGTGTTCCCACATTTCCACCACTTGGTATCCTTGCTGTTCTAACTTCAGGCGCCGTTGACAAGTGGCCTGGTACGACACCTCCATGGTACGTTGTAAAAACTGATTTTTAGTGTCACGTTGAGGGTAATTAGGAATGTGAATGCCGGTCTCTTGCATGCATTCGAAATCGAGAAAGATGAAATTCCCTCTCTTCTGGATCTTCATCTTGATGTTTGGAATGGTATTTTTAAATGAAGCATTCGTGTTCCAAGTCCACGATTTGGTGGCAAATGTGACATCGTTTCTTTCCTGAATATATGTGAGCCTTGGCACAATTGGTACGTATCACTTGTCCACAAATAGGGTACAATCTCAGGAGTTGACAAGCACTTTTCTGCTGTGAACCTTGCTTCTTCAGATGTTGTTGGTAACAGGTTGGGCTGCCAAAAGTTCGCTGACAAGCTGAGCAATGCACCCGTTGTTGTTCTTCGTCAAGACAGGGTTTAGAGACCAAACATTCCTCACATTTCGATCCACAATGCCTGTGTTGCTCTCGATTCTTATACCCATAGTCACATTTCTCACGGTAATAACTGTATCCCAGGAATCCTGAGATACTGGTAATGGCATCTAAATGTTCATGGTGATGATAGACGTGAATATATTTTCCATCTTTGAAATTTTTACCTCAAAATAACAGACGTCCGCGCACTTCTTAAGGGTGTACTTTCAATGTGTAGCGTGGAGACAAGACGTCTTGCAATTTTTGCATTTCAGAAATGCCACAGGGTGTGTCTTTGGATATCCCCGCTTGCTGTAACAAGAGTTCTGCTTCTCTTCGTTGTTTGGTTCGGTCCGATTTTTGAATAGTTTTCCAGGCTCTTTTCCATTCTGCCGTGTCGTTCTTATCGGCATACGTTCGTCACACCACGATGGCCCTGGCTAAACACATCTTGTCTTGAGGGTTGTTAATTCGGACGAGACTCGTTTTGGTGCTACGAAGGTCGTCCACCAATAGGACATTTTTGCGTTCGGTCCCTTGGGGAAGAGAAACGTGGGCCATGTTCAGTGTCGCCTTTCCATCGGTGATGTGAAACTTGACGTTGGACTGCTGCACGTTTTGAATCTTGTCGATGACTTTGCAAAGTGTCAGTTCTGATGGCCTGCTAAACTCGATCCAAACGGGGGACTTCAGAATGTCATGATAAATGGAAAGTGTCAAGTGATTGTCGTTTTTGGCGTGACATTGTCGTTTCAGTGTGGTTAACAAAGAATTCCACACATCGGTGATGAACTCTTCTGCATTTTTCAGCGGTACGTCTGACTTGAAATCTTTAATCTTCACCGTATACATGTAGGCTGTGGTTCTAAATTTTCTAGAGGAGCGTTTATCCGTCTCTCGAATGTGGCAGTACTTTTCTGGGGTTAATGGTGGTGGATTTTGGTTTGGTATAGACTCTCTGGGTCTGGATTCTGATTCAGTCATGTCATCTTCGAAATCACTGGCATGAATTTGAGCCAAGACTTCAGCTACTGTGTGATGCGATAGGTCACGTTTCTGTCTCTTACTTTTTTATTCTTTCTCCACGAAATGATGCGATCGTTTCATCTTGATTGCAAAAAGTCAAATTACATTTGAAACTGCATGGTCCCCTTTATTTTCATGTCAGACCAGTGTCTTCCCTCCAAGTATTCATTTCACTCTCAATTCGACCAGAAAGATGGAAGAGCCAACACAGATCGAACTTCTGATCAGAGCTTTGCGAGGTGTTATACGAAAAGTTTTCTTCCGAGAACCCGATGGACTACTCCCCCTCACTTGCTATATCTGTCAGAGGAAAGAGCATTGGTCTTCTGCATGTCCACAACGTCAAAGCAAGACAGGTGTCAAAAGAGACAAAAGTCAAGATACCTGTTATCATTGTTAATAGAAAGGACATTGGTCTTCAGACTGCCCTAAGAAACAACAGGAGCAGGAGGAAGAGAGGGGTTCTGAACAGGAAGAAGAAGAGGTACCTTCCGAAAAGGAAGAACCCAGACACGTCCAGAAAAAGAAAAAAAGAAGACGAGAAGAAAGTGAGGAAGAAGAGGAGGAAACACCCGTGAAAGTGAAGAAATTCAAAGAAAAAGGAAAGAGTGAACATTTGTTGGTGTGTATATTTGTGTTTTTATACGTACTTGTACGTTTGTTGGTGTGTGTATTTGTATGTTTTTATGCGTGCTCGTACGTTTCTTGGTGTGTGTATTTGTGTTTGCATACGTGCTCGTACGTTTGTGTGTGTGTGTGTGTTTGTGTGCGCTTGTACGTTTGTGTGTATGTGTTTGTTTTTAACTTCACAAAAAACCTTTGTCCCTACACTATGTGGATAGTATATAATGGGTTTTTTCTTTCCTTCTGTGTGGATAGTAGATATTGTTTTTTTTTCTTCCCTTCTGTTTAGATAGTAGATATTGGGTTATTTTCTTCCTTTCTGTGTTGATAGTAGATAATGGGCTATTTTCTTCCCTTCTGTGTTGATAGTAGATATTGGGCTATTTTCTTCCCTTCTGTGTTGATAGTAGATAATATGTGAAGTTATTGTAAGGGATGTTTTCCTTCACTTGTTTGCTTGTATATTTGTTTGTTTATGTCTATCCAGTGATATGTCCCACCCCGCCAGGCGAGGTTTGTGTTTGTTGGTCAGTCCCGCGCGGAAGTTCTTTCCCGCCCCGCCAAGCGTTATATCCAGTTATAAATCCCGCCCCGCCAAGCATTGCTTTATTCGTATAGTTTCACCGCTGAACTAGCTGAACTTACCAGCTACCCGCCAAGCGTTATTATTCGTATAGTTTCTCCCCTGAAATAGCTGAACTCCACTTGCAACATTGTTGTCAATGTCCCGTACCGTGACGTCACCCCACTTGTTCCGTTTCCCTTGTCACTAAACAGACCCACTATACTATATATAAAAGCTATAACGCTTCGCGGGGCGGAATATAAAACTTGACAGAATGCTTGGCGGAGCGGGACACAGAACTTTATAGAACGCCTGGCGGAGCGGGACATATCACCTCGGGCGGACATTGTTGCCAATGTCCAGTACCGTAACGTCCCCCCACCTGTTCCATTTCTCTTGTCGCTAAACAGACCCGCTATTTTTTGACGCTATACAGTCCCAATATGTTTTTGACGCTATACAGTTCCAATATTCCCCATGTTAAATTTCCTTTGTTGCCAGAGTTGCCCACGACCTCTTTGACTGGGTTTTCCATTGTCGCTAGAGTGCCCCACATTACTACTCTCATCTAGCAATATATGTTCATGCGGTGAACCAGAAAACGCAGAACATTTTCGCTTAGACTGTATAAAAATACGTTACTCTCAGAAACCGAACAATAGGAATATTGCCCCATATTCGAAATATAACTTCGTTCTAAATGGGTAACCCCTTGCATTCAGTTGAGGTCAACGAGATCTTCAAGGCAGCCCATAAGTACACAATGACAAATAAGAGATTTGCCTGATCAGTACTTATGCCTCCGGCGCGTATTGGCTTATTATAAATATATACCACCCGAGCTGAAGTTAAAGTCCTTTATCTACTCCGCCCTCACTCCATCAAGGCCAACATCCTTATATATTTTTTCTTCTTGCTCATTTGTTAAATTGCAAATATACAGTAAATTGATTTAGTTGTTAACACTTATTAGTTGCTGAAGGACATTACAACACTATTGTATGCTTATTTTCTTTTAATATTTCCTTATCATGTTCCAATGTTTACATTAGTATGCCTTCATTAACCACATCAGTAACATTATGTAAGGAAATATTATTGTCAACGAGAGAGCGTGAAAAAAGCTTATGCATGTTTCTCAATCCTCCATATCTTTTGTTTGATTTTATGTACTTTCCACGAAGACTGCTGTAATTAAATACAATTTAAACCAAGCTGCTACGGCGATGGCACCGAATCCTAAGTCCAAGGTCTCCCAAGAAATGTCTTATGCGACAGTGACACGCCTGTGAAACAAGTCTTGGTATGGTTTGCCCTAACTCTGGAAGTGTTTAGCCCCTCCTAAGGAAACAGCTTCGAAGCTTCTCTCTCTCTCTCTCTCTCTCTCTCTCTCTCTCTCTCTCTGTTAAAGCTCTGTTCTCATAGATGTAATTCTTGTACCAGGAAAGTAAATAGCACATTTACTTCCCCGCTTGTGACTCTTGCCAACAAAAACTTGTCAGACGATTTGACTGGAAAGGTTAGAAGGAAAATGAGATTACAAACACTGACTGATAGGATCTGACATTGTTCCGACTATCTGACAGCCACACAAGGAAGGAGTGTTGTATTGTACCATAACAATGATATTTCGACTGATAATCAACAACAACATAGCACATCAACAAACGAACAAGAAAAATATAAATAATACAATGTGCTTATAACAAATTCTGATGTCTATATAGCCAGGTGAAAATGACTCTATGTCAACTATTGATTCATTAAAAATTATAATTTGTTTATATTTCAACAAAGTTTGGAAGAAAGCCTAACAATGTCATGATTATAATCGGTCTGGTGATTTTGGTTAAGTTAGGACCAAAGTGAACTAAGGTACATCAGTCTGGTGGTTTTATAAGTTAAGACCAAAGTGCGCTAAGGCACATTTATAATCGGTCTGGTGATTTTGGTTAAGTCAGGACCAAAGTGCACTAAGGTACATTTATAATCGGTCTGGTGATTTTGGTTAAGTTAGGACCAAAGTGCACTAAGGTACATTTATAATCGGTCTGGTGATTTTGGTTAAGTTAGGACCAAAGTGCACTGCGGCACATTTAAACCGAAACTTCTACAACTTGATATTATGATGTTAAACTTGCCATCGGTAGCACAGTAAATTGCAGGAGACAAAACACCCTCAAGATTTTAGTATCATATAAAAAAAGTTCAAGTCAACAAATAGCATTTAAGGTATCACAAGGTGATTTTGAATATTATGTCGATTTTATTAATTGATAATTTGATTGAATAATTTTTCAGCCGATCTTAAAACTGTACAATTCCGCTTTCTCATATTTCCCGACCAAAGCAGATATCGGCAAACTACTGCAATGTCAGTGACCGTTTATGACCTAATAAAAATCCTTCACATAAGCAAATTTTGATAAGCTGTCATACAATCGGAAAGACTGATAAGAACTGTGCAATCATCTACCTATCACATGGCAACGTTCTACCTTGACTGACCTCGACAAATTCTGTCAGTAGGCCTATGACCTGAGAATAAAATCTTAAAGAACGGGATTACAATATTCGATAAAAATAAATAATTTAAAAACTCTGCCATTCGAAATATAAAAGACACGCACTAGGCATACAGTTTGTAAAATTGAAATTTCAAATACCTTTCTAGACACAATCCAAATATACAGTCGAATAATTTTTGACAATAACATTTTTGCTTATAATCTGACAAAAGAAAAATCTCCAAGACAGATTGTTCAGGATGACAGCTGCCCACATCTCAAAAGAGATGTAACTTGATAGACAAAAGAGGCGCTGATGAGATGAAAAGCCAGAAATGAAACAAGCGGCAAGTACTTTTATTAACGGTAATAGCAAAGAATTTATACTTATTTGAAGAAGAAAAAAAAAAAAAACTAAGGCGACTGAATGAAATATGATGATGCTCCTAAACAACACACACACACACACACACCCCCCTTAGAAACTTGCACGAATGTCACTAACAACGTAAATCTAGATGTGTGGGTCGTC
Organism: Megalonaias nervosa; assembly: GCA_016617855.1. Lineage (NCBI taxonomy): Eukaryota > Metazoa > Mollusca > Bivalvia > Unionida > Unionidae > Megalonaias > Megalonaias nervosa. Next base: position 9,226 of record JAECUM010012172.1, read on the forward strand.
TGCATCTTATACATAATGTACCCTAGCACACATAAAAAAGATTTAATTTTTTATCTCATTGCGACCAATGATATGAAACTTCCGTGCGATTTATTGACTCGTGCGGTGATCATATTTGATGTATGTTTCTAGTTGTCAGGATCGAACAGTATCTTTTTAACAAGTGAAGCTATTGCGCGGCCTTTGAAACACACACACACACACACACACACACACACACACACACACACACAATTCTGAGACACATTTCGTCTCAACATAAACCTACTTCCCCCACAATATCCCACCACAAATCATGTTTGGAAAGGCATCTAAGACCACCTGCATACAGAAAAACTCACCATAGTAAAGTTCTTGGTTTTTTTCCTTTTCTGTAAAAATGTCATGGTGCATTTTTACGTGAATACAAGTAGCCACGCGTGGCGTATTCTCGCGGTATTAATGAAAAAAATAACCAAAACAAACATGCGAGATAAAACAAGACAACCACTGACCTGCTATCTAAAAGTTGCCTTGTTTATTAATTATCTCCATCTTTTAATCAGTATTCAACAAATGATGAAGATGCCAATTTTAAATGAATAACATAAGATTTAATTGACTATAATATATTAATTATAGTTTTCTTGGTAATGTATTAATATGCATTATTTCACACATATATATATATATTTTGCCTTATCATTAATTACATTAAGCCAAAGAGCCATCAGCGATTACAACATTCCATGATAATGTGAAGGTTTCAATTCAGTAAAGTTTTATTGTCTACCATACTTGACAGCTAGCAATAGGAAAACAAGGGCAACCATGTGAATACACGGCTGCATAAGTAGTACAGTGTATCTCTTGTGTTCAAACATGTCACCAGCTGAGTCAATCATAGGGTAAACAAATATTACTGGCCAACACATCATCTTACTGATCAGTACCAACATCTACTAATAAATACCCACACTCGCTAGCCAAGAGTTATACTGATCAGTACCAACAATGGTCTACTGACCATCACATACTCCTACTGACCATCAGTTACACAAACTGACCAACATTCAGTCTTACTGACCAGCACCTACACGTACTAAACAGAATGCAGTTTTACTAACCAGTACCCACACCTACTGATCAAAACTATCTCACTGATCAGCACCCACATCTATGCACCAACATCCTCGTCTACTAACAAAATACAGTCTAACTAATCACTACTCACAACTACTTACCAAAACTCACAACAACAAACAGATATGTAAAGCTGAAGTTTTATTTGATGCTTTCTGGGTGATTTTATCATTACAACACAGAAAAAGTGCATTATTGTATAAATTTGCTTTTGATAATGTAAAACAGAAGAGCTGCATCGACCAAATGTTTTAAAACTATGAAGTCGTTAGTCGTAAAAGGAAGTTTTCCTTCAAATGAAATTAATTTAACTACAAAATTTGTAGGATTTATGCAAATGTTGGCTGGCATTTATGCTTTGCTTTGTTTGGAGTGTATAATCTTACTCCAGCTGATTTCCCTTATAGCATGCTCTCTATTCTGCATCATTGAAAGTACTCATGATTTGTTTAACCATATCTGATTTATTTACAAAGTAAAAAAAATGACTATAGGACTTTTTAATTTAGATACTGGATGCTGAATCTGTAAGGAATTCAATTGTTTGAATAAGTTTTGTCATATTTCCATTATATTTATTTAGTCTAAGGCACCATTTTATTGCAAAACAAGTGGAAATTTAGGATTTCTAAAACACTGAAGTATTTCATTTCAGGGACTTAGACTTTTGTAGCTTTCATACCATTTTCAGGTTTGAACATCTAGAGTATTTGCACACCCTCCCATTTGTTTGTACCCCCTACCAGTTTTAACAATTAAAAACATCAAGGATATGAACAATTTTCAATATTAATTTATTATTTCTAACTTCATTGTCACCAGGGGGTCCCTAACACTGTCATTTTATTGGGGTTTCAAACCAAACTGAAGCTCTCAATGTAAAAAACCAAACCAAATTGACAGAGAGACTACTCACTGTCCTTTTCCGGTTTCAACAACAGTCCATTTCAGTATAAACCGTCATCTGTGACACTGGCTGTCATGTATAGTTTAAACTCCACAAAACCAAACCCAACTTATTTCAATTTATAATTTCTAACTTGATTGTCACCAGGAGGACCCTAACACCATCAATTTATTGGGGTTTCAAACCAAACCAAAGCTCTCAATATAAACAATCAGAGACTTCTCACTGTCCTTCTCTGGTTTCTATAACAGTCCATTTCAGTAAAAACTGTCATCTGTATCCAATATTTGCAATTTCAAGTTTTAATATTTCTAAATATTTCTTTCTCTACCAAATGTACTGGCTGTGTATTTCTCTCTCCACCAAATGTACTGGCTGTCATGTATAGTTTAAACTCCACAAAACCAAACCAAACATAGTTTGCTGGTAGTGACATTCTATTGAAAAAAATAACAGAAAACCTAAACTGGATACTATTTGTAACATACTGGAATTAGTGAAGATGAGGTAGTCTCTTCAGAAAATAGGACACATCTGCAGAACGTGTATTCATACTCTTAAGAAAATAGGACACATTTGCAAAAGTGTATTCATACTTTTCAGAACATAGGACATATTAGCAAAAGTGTGTACATACAATGAAGAAAAGAAGCTGTACTGACATGTCTATTAATTCATATATGTAATTAAGGTGACTAAAACTGGTATGGTTTTTAATTTAGGTATATATATATATATATATATATATATATATATATATATATATATATATATGTATAAAAATGAACATTATCATCAAGTTATGGGAAGATGCTGCACCTAGACTTGTTATTGTAAAAAAAAAAGTCAAAATAGTTACAATGAGAATTCTCATATGAACAGTTGTAATATGATCAAAATGTATATATAAAATACTTAAATGTATTGTTTGGTTTTTATGTATGTGATACGGTAACATTAAGACTTTTGTATCCTTTAGGATTTCAATTTTTCAAATTTATAAAAAAAATTATTTCTTTAAAAAAAGAGTAGCAGCCCAAAAAAGTATATTAGTTTATTTTTCTTTCATATAAAGGACCACAAACCAGAAAAATAATTTATCTCAAAGAATGAATCAGCAATATGGATAAATAAATACATTTTTCAACAGCACATGCAGTCATATGAGTGGATGGGGTGTCATGGTATTATCATATCAACAAGTCTCATATATTAAATTTCCAAGATTTATCCACCAAGGATATTTCATGTGATTAAATTGCTTTTCTTCTTCTTGTAGCATTTTTAAAATTGTTTCCAGTTTTTGAGTAATGCTGTCCATAATGTCTGTGGGATTTTGTGTGGAAGTGACCAGATTCACACCAACCCATAAAACACACACACACGTTTAGAAAAAGAAAGAAAAAAAACAAATTACCATTGAAAATGCCAGTGCCCCATTTTGGGGTCAGTTTGGTGGCCTCTGATTATAGGTCAATTTAAATAGCTATTAATTCCTTTTCTGACCATTTCTTGACTCTTTGGCATTCTGCTATTGTTGTTGTTGTTGTGCATGGCTTGGGTGACAGAGGTCATGAGGTACTGCTCCATTAACTTAGTGTTTTACTGTTGTTCTATTTTGCCACTTTTAATTTCCATCATAATATCATCAGACCCATCTACATCTTTCTTTAGGGTTGCTAGTATTTCTTCTAGTTCCTTGTCATCCAGTTTGTTCAAAATCAGCAGAAAGATGCACTGAAAAATCTTTGTGAGTGGCCATACTGTTTAATGATGTTACAGAAAATGATGAAAGTGTAAACTATGCCACTGAATAAAAGGATATTGGAGAAAGAGAATAATAGAATCTATGTTGGAGTTTGGACCAAGACAAGGAAATCCTAGTCACAGGGTTAAATTATTTATCTCCCCATGAGGCTATGCTGAGTTGGGAGACAAAAAATGTAACCCTGCGACTGGGATTTCCTTGTCTTGGTACAAATGCCGATATAGATTATTTTTCTCACCTAATTTTTTTCAATTAAAACAACCCTGCACTTTTGTAATTTATTTGACAGATTCAAAACACAATATTCATCGGCTACTATTACTGCCTCTCACTCTATATAAAGGTCAGAACATTTTGTACTCTTATGAAAAGCTGAATAATTATCTAAGCAGAATCTAGATTCTGATTCTGGAAATATGCCATTCTTAGAAAAGGAAAAAAAAAAATCAAGAAAGAAGTTACAATTGTTATGCGTTGGAAGTATTGTGCAATGAGCATCTCGAATCAAGTGCTACTTGTTCAACATACAGTATGGCTCATTTATATGAACATGTTAATGAGCACAATGGGGCGGACTGTCGACCCTAAGTAAGCAAGTCCTTTGCATGAGAAAATAGAAACATAAAACCATTTGTTATTATTACTGAATTATCATATTTAATCAATGGATGTCATATGAAAATAACAATAATTAATATCTTTTATTCAGATACCTTTTAATTTTCATCAGTTCTAATTTGGAAAAAGTTTTATGGTAGTCAACGGTACAATACATTACTGGGAACTGACTGCCATATAGTTTTTAAGTGTGTAGTTATTGACATTTTTAATTCATGATATTCTTGGAAATTAATATTTCCTTTCGTGGAAATATGGCAAGTGTTGTTATTACTAGTGCAATGATACACTACATGGAAATCTTCTTGTGGAATATCATGTGGACTGATGAATGAACCACTCTGACTGGTAAGTGCAGGAATATTCATTTCTTTACAATGTTTGATTCAACTGGGCAATTTGGGGGTGTTTGACAAAGTTTGAAGAATGCAGGTCTGACAAAACACATTTCAAGTTGTTGCAGTCTTTATGGTAGCTCTTGAGAGAGTTTGTATTTTTCACTTTGTAGTCAGTGATGTGTATAAACTATTTGCTTGGATCAGTGTTTTCTGTTATAGTTCTTTCCACATAGCATCGTGTGTGTGTGTGACTGTCTCTCTCAAAATGTTTTTTGTATGGTGTGATCTCAAAGATGGAGAGAACTTAAGTGCTATATGTTGATTTTTGTGTTATATATCTGTTTTTGTTGTTGCTGTTGTTTGATTTTAAAATGAATATGTCTGGCAGAGCAGAAGACAACAAGGGTTTGTTGTTGTTTTTTTACAGTAGTTCCCTGCTTGTGGACACCTTGACTGGGAAGATCTGTCTAAAACAACCAGACTGAGATAAGAAAAGTAAGGTTAGCAAAACAGCTAGATTTCTGTCTTATGGGTGAGAAAAAAGGATATAATTTCTATTTATTTGATGAATTGCAAATTAAAAGAAGAAAAAATGTTTAAACTATGCTATTTGTGCATTGTTAGTTTACACTGCAAACTGTACTTGAAACCAAAAGTAGTCACTGAACATACTTATGTGTAAAAAATTTCAGACCAGTATCGTGTGACCATTCATATCCAATCATTCAATTCATACTAACTTGAATTATATTTCAGTAACAATTGAAAAGAAGGATGAACACTGATAGAAAAATAAAAAATGGCTTAAGCTTCTTTACAGTTTGCTTCACTGTTCATATGAAAGCTTATCAGTATGCATGAAACAGAAGCTTATAAAACAATTGTCAGTTTAAGTTATTATATTATTTGGAATCAAAGCCTAACTGTCATGGCCAGGAACTGAACTCAATTCATCTATGTCAGAGTGAGGCAGACATACCACTAGTCTGGACAAAGTAAGTGGCATCACAGCCTGTCATACCACTAGTCTGGACAAGGTAAGTGGCATCACATTCTGCGATACCACAAGTCTGGACCAGGTAAGTGGCATCACATCTTGGTTATACCACTTGTCTGGACAAGGTAACTAGCATCACATCCTGCCATACCACTAGTATGGACTAGGTAAGTGGCACCACATCCTGCTGTACCACTTGTCTGGACTAGGTAAGTGCCATCACATCCTGCCATATCACTAGTCTGGACTAGGTAAGAACCATCACATCCTGCCATATCACTAGTCTGGACTAGGTAAGAACCATCACATCCTTCCATATCACTAGTCTGCACTAGGTAAGTACCATCACATCCTGCCATATCACTAGTCTGGACTAGGTATGTGGCATCACATCCAGCTGCACTCCTTCACCTTTACATTTACATCCATCCTCAAATGTCACCCTGATTTAACTCAAAAAACAGTTAAAACCCATTCTCATATGGGCCACCAACATCTAATATCACTGACAAGCCCCAAAATGAAGCAGGAGGTGATACACAAAATATGTCACTGTGTCTTGATTTCAGATGTTAAGATAAGTATAGATGTACTGTAGTGATAAAGACACTCCAGTTTCTAGGTCATGTTGTATGTCTTATCCTCCTCATGCCTGACCTTCTGCAGCTTCGTAATCTGAGTTTGACTTGGGCCTTACCAGCTGGCCCTGGGTCACCTTAATTTTTCTTCACCGTGACACTATCTAGAGTAGCTGAACATTAAGTTACAGAAAAGCACTTAACCTGCCAACTAAATTTCACTCAAAGAATAATCATCCATTTTTTAAAAATTGTTTATTTACAAAGAAAGTTTCTTTTGATAAAGTTTCTGGCATAGAAAATCATCTGCCCTGCTTAATTACAAATTAAAATACTGAGGACACTGATGACTTGGAGGGTCTGGGTACTGTAGCATACTAATCGGGTGGGGGGGATGGCAGATGGGGCAACAGAGGTCTTGGAGGCCAAAACAGCTGATAAAAATTAAATTGCAGGAAAGTCATTGGCAGTGCCATCATCATTGCCCCAGATGCCCTTAGTATACCACTGTCAGGGTAATATGGTAAATTATACAGGATTAAACTCTTAGTATGCCACTGTCAGGGTAATATGGTAAATTATACAGGATCAATGGGTTAAACATAAATGGTGAGATACTGATAATCAAGCTTCTTATTATGATCACAAATAAATACCAATATCCTTCCAAAAACAGGTAATCTGAATTTTAGATGTTTTAAGCCCTTTCTTCTTTCCATCTTTTAACAGAGATATGGTTAAAAAAAGAATAAGATGTTTTGATTTAAACTAGTCAAGCAGTTATCCTTCATTAGCATTTTCTATTGAAATGATTCTCTTTGAAGCACTATACAGAAGCTGTCAAACTATATCAAGGGAGGTAACTACTTTGAATCAAACTATTTTCTCATAGGATTAAAAACTAAGTTGTGTTCCTTTACATTGCCAGACTTGCTTTTCCAGGCCAAAAGGCTAATAAACCTAAATATAGAAAAAGTGCCTATTATTACAAATACAAACTATTTGTAGTAACAGGCAGTAGATAGCATGCCATAGGCATTCAAGGAATAAGTATGATTTGTTGCAATTGCATAGCACTTTCAAGATCCATTCAGAAAGATAATATTATGTTTATCATATTATGTTACTAATGACCACAAAATATTCATCTGAAGATACAAATGCACTTGTCAACTCTATCACCTACTCCATAACACATCATGAGAGTCATGGTTCTTGTACTCTATCATCTACTCCAGAACACATCATGCATCATGGTTCTTGTACTCTATCATCCACTCCATAACACATCATGAGTCATGGCTCTTGTACTTTATCATATACTCCATAACACACGAAAGTCATGGCTCTTGTATGCTATCATCTACTCATTAACACAGGAAAGTCATGGTTTTTGTACTCTAACAATGTCACAGATGTGATTTAGTACAAACATACATGTGGTCATATATCAGAGTGACAATGATGTCTTTTTTGTATTTCCCACGATAATTTTCAAATTTTGAAAAGACAGTTCACAGATCATGAAATAGGTCTATAGAAAACATTAAAAACTGACCTCATAAATGTCATTCAAATGACTCAGATTAACAGATGAAACAAAATTCTTGTCTCTGTCTCCTCTCACTTAAATTCACCTCTCAACATGAAAATTATTTAATCAACTGTTTTATGGCAAACGTCTTATGAATTTATTTCACTGTGATCCCATTATCTAGGTTGTCTGTAATTGTTTCTTTAAATTTATTTGATTTTATTCACTAGGATACAGAACATGTTGCCACCTGAGAATGTCTGCGAGAGCCATGCATTTTTTGCATAACCTGGACAAATTTTAGTTTCAGTTCCAGCCATGTGTGAAGGGGATAAGGAAGGTATATCCATTCTTGTTTAGTTCTTTCCCTGTTGTCATACACTGCTTCCAAACAAAGTCTGAAAAAATGGAATTTTTAAATATCTCTGATGTGAGAGCAACAAAGAAGACAGCATGAATATAAAAGCAAAAAAGAACCCCAGAATTTCACAAGCTTAGGCATAACACTAATCTAAAATAATCACCTTCATTAGTCATTATGGATACTTGTCTTCATTTTAATTTTTTTCCCTACTAGTGATGATTTTTAACAGTGAAAATGATTTTTTAGAAAATACTGTAGGTACTTGCTACCATCCTATCTGCCAGCCTTCCAGAGAGTGCTGGGCTTTCTTTCTGACCAAAAACATGTGTGTTTTTTGTGGTCCCAAGGGGTGAGAGGGGTGCAGCAGTGCATGTCACTAACAAGACTGTTTTGCTGTCCCAAGCGATGAGAGGAGTGCGGCAGTGCATATAAGTAAAAGAAGCTGCATCATACAATTGAGAACAAGTTACATACTTGTATAAGCCTATAGAAATACTTCGATAAGCCTACAGAAATATTTGTATAAGCCTACAGAAATACTTGTATAAGCCTATAGAAATACTCATATAAGCCTACAGAAATACTTGATTAAGCCTATAGAAATACTTGTATAAGCCTATAGAAATACTTGTATAAGCCTATAGAAATACTCATATAAGCCTATAGAAATACTTGTATAAGCCTATAGAAATACTTGTATAAGCCTACAGAAATAACTGTATAAGCCTACAGAAATACTTGTATAAGCCTATAGAAATACTCATATAAGCCTATAGAAATACTTGTATAAGCCTACAGAAAATGACTGCAAATTCAAATTTGAAAAAAATAAAATAAAATATGCTTTCTCTGAAGAATTTAATACATTTTCAAGCAAGAAGACCTAGCATTTTTATATATCACACACACACACACACACACACACACACACATAATTAAAATCACAGACACTAAATACACAAAGTATCTGTCTTTAATATCCATTGGACAGTGGAATACAGTCTAAGCAAGATGCTGACTTTGAAGCTCCAAATAGTCAGTGGAGGGTTTGAAGGTAATGTAAGTGTCATTATGTACTGAACTTTCAATCTTGTTGGGAAGGGGGCAGGGGCTGGGATTTTCCTTCCAGTAAGGATATTTTGGATTTTTGTAAATCTCAAGATAATTGGTTTTGACCACATTTATGACAGTAAAATTTGTTGCTTTTTTTTAAGTTTTATGTTGGCCAGAAATTTAGAAAAACAACTGGACCCCCTCCCTACAAAATTAAATGGTTGTCTCTTCATCTCTGCATTCATCAGAGACTGGATGATATACATGTTCAAACTTCCCTGAAGATCTTGTTGAAGTTTTATCAGCATTTTATTCCTTTGCACCTGAATTTCTTAGTGATATATTGCTGTCCAGGAATATGTACTTACACAGGTCTAAAAAAATTATGAAAGTTTGTGTGCTGCTATGAAATAGCAGAAATGCTGTTCAATTCTTGTAAGTATGGTCCTCTGATGCTTGTTTAAACAAATTAGTTACATTTTTACTGAGTTCTGCATTTGTTCATAGTCCTGATACTGGGTGCTGCTACTATGTCGACAGATGTTGTACACTCTCTCAATGATTAATGTTGATATGGTGTTTGCAGTATGTGCAAAGTGTCTGCAGTATGTGCAAAAGAATGAAGTGCTGGACTAAGCACATATATGCATTAGTGGAGAGCAAACAACAGCAAATGTTACCGACAGCACATGGCAGTGGGGTTGAAGAGTTACCTACAAGTGACACAGATGTGGTAGTGGTAGCAAAAGGGTTAATAAAGATGGCTTGAAAACATTCTCATTCAAGGCAGTTAAGTGTACTAATTTTAGTTTCTTCAACACATATGATTTACCTAACTTCAAATGAATTGGGTTGTTCCATTTTGTGTACATTACCCATGCAAATTAGCCTAATAGGCTTTTCGACAGCAGTGAAAAAAATGAGAAAATCACCACAGCTATTATCAATCAATTAAGTAATCAGTGTAATGATGGTTGTTTATATCTTTATACCTTTTAATTTCCTCTATGGTAATTAAATGTATAAACTGCACCATGTTGATATTTTTACATAAGCATTGAGCACAAATGTTTACTTTTCATATATGGTTATGGGCATATATTGCTGTGTCAAAAAAGGTCTCTATCTCTCTTTTTTCTTCAGAAGATTTACAGGAAATTGTGCTTTTAAAAACCCAATCATGTCAGGGTTGGGGAGTCAAAAATTGTGTTTTTTTGTGTGACATATTCTGGCGGGAAAGGTTATCATACCAGGCAGTTAATACCATACTCATGCTACCACATGAAAAATCTTCAACATGTCAATTGACTAATATTTATTGTAATAGTGTCTCTAAAATCTTCAACAGGTCAATTGACTAATATTTATTGTAATAGTGTCTCTAAACTCTTCAACAGGTCAATTGACTAATATTTATTGTAATAGTCTTTCTAAACTCTTCAACAGGTCAATTGACTAATATTTATTGTAATAATGTCTCTAACCTCTTCAACAGGTCAATTGACTAATATTTATTGTAATAGTGTCTCTAAACTCTTCAACAGGTTAATTGACTAATATTTATTGTAAATTGACTAATATTTATTGCAATAGTGTCTCTAAACCCTTTTACAGATCAATTGACTAATATTTATTGTAAATTGACTAATATTTATTGTAATAGTGTCTCTAAAATCTTCAAGAGGTCAATTGACTAATATTTATTGTAATAATGTCTCTAAACTCTTCAACAGGTCAATTGACTAATATTTATTGTAAATTGACTAATATTTATTGCAATAGTGTCTCTAAACTCTTCTACAGATCAATTGACTAATATTTATTGTAAATTGACTAATATTTATTGTAATAGTGTCTCTAAAATCTTCAAGAGGTCAATTGACTAATATTTATTGTAATAATGTCTCTAAACTCTTCAACAGGTCAATTGACTAATATTTATTGTAAATTGACTAACATTTATTGTAATAGTGTCTCTAAAATCTTCAACAGGTAAATTGACTAATATTTATTGTAAATTGACTAATATTTATTGTAATAGTGTCTCTAAACTCTTCTACAGCTCAACTGACTAATATTTATTGTAAATTGACTAATATTTATGTAATAGTGTCTCTAAAATCTTCAACAGGTTAATTGACTAATATTTATTGTAAATTGACTAATATTTATTGCAATAGTGTCTCTAAACTCTTCTACAGATCAATTGACTAATATTTATTGTAAACTGACTAATATTTATTGTAATAGTGTCTCTAAAATCTTCAAGAGGTCAATTGACTAATATTTATTGTAATAGTGTCTCTAAAATCTTCAACAGGTCAATTGACTAATATTTATTGTAATAGTGTCTCTAAACTCTTCTACAGATCAACTGACTAATATTTATTGTAAATTGACTAATATTTATTGTAATAACGTCTCTAAACTCTTCAACAGGTCAATTGACTAATATTTATTGCAATAATGTCTTTAAACTCTTCAACAGGTCAATTGACTAATATTTATTGTAATAGTGTCTCTAAAATCTTCAAGAGGTCAATTGACTAATATTTATTGCAATAATGTCTTTAAACTCTTCAACATGTCAATTGACTAATATTTATTGCAATAATGTCTTTAAACTCTTCAACAGGTCAATTGACTAATATTTATTGTAAATTGACTAATATTTATTGTAAATTGACTAATATTTATTGCAATAATGTCTTTAAACTCTTTAACAGGTCAACTGACTAATATTTATTGTAATAGTGTCTCTAAAATCTTCAACAGGTCAATTGACTAATATTTATTGTAATAGTGTCTCTAAACTCTTCTACAGATCAATTGACTAATATTTATTGTAAATTGACTAATATTTATTGTAATAATGTCTTTAAACTCTTCAACAGGTCAATTGACTAATATTTATTGTAATAGTGTCTCTAAAATCTTCAAGAGGTCAATTTACTAATATTTATTGTAATAGTGTCTCTAAACTCTGCAGGTTATATCATCAGTGAATATCCTCTCCACATGAAAGAAATCAAGATTTTTTTCCCTTATTCTAAAAAGATGTCAAAGTCTTTGAATCTGATGCTCCTAAATTTTGATAATGAACTAAAAATCAGCAGTGAATCAGTATCTACTTTTGTTTCTAGGCATCTTTGTCATAAGATATATTAAAGAAAAGAGACCAAACAAATGCAGTGAAAATGAGACATCTTAGTTTCTATCCTGTTCCTAGAGAAATGAAAGATAACTTTGATTTCTATCAAGTAATAAAATCTTTTAATCACTTACCTGACTAATGAATAGGGCTGAACCTGAAAGACCCTAACATCTTATAACCACTTACCTAACTAATGAACAGGATTGAACCTGAAAGACCCTAACATATTTTAGCCACTTACCTGGCTAATGAATGGGGCTGAACCTGAAAGACATTAATATCTTTAACCATTTACCTGACTAATGAATGTGACTGAGCCTGAAAAACCAGAACATCTTATAACCGCTTACCTAATGAATGGGACTAAACTTGAAAGATCCTAACATCTTTTAACCACTTACCTGACTAATGACTGGGGCTGAACTTGAAAGACTATAACATCTTTTCTATGGATCTGAAACAAAAGTCAAATAAAATGACTGTGTGAACAATACTGTCTGTTTTAGACATAGAGGAATCTTATTCAAAGGTAAGGAAATAAGTTTAATATTAAGACCCTTGTGCTATATGTTGTATAATTATCCTGTAGGGTTTACCACATCTGTAGATTTTCACACAATGTGTGGTGCGTCATCTGCAGTCTTGCAGCATCCGTTGTACTTTACTGGTTTCTCAATATGGATATGACTGACCAACTCTGTATTCTAAATTTTTTTATGTTCATCAACATACAGTAAAATCTGGTTAACAAAAAGATGGATACCACCATTTCAAGATTATGAGAAAATGACTTTGTGTAAATACATATTTTGAGAAGAATATAAAGAATGCTTAAAAGTAATATTTGGGGTTCATAAGGCTCATTATGAATATGTTTTACTGCATTTGTACAACTACTGTTAAGCACAGTAATCAGGAAAAGGAACATTTTCAAATAGCATGTCTGCCCACCAGACTATGGTACTGTAAAATTGGGTTGCCCAGCAAAACTCTTTTGTTGACTAACAATCTTCAAGGAAATTGTGATTTAATTATCAGCATTGGAGTTCTTGCAAAGTTTGTGAAAATGTATGCCAAAATATCTAATTTTCATCTGTCATTTCATCGTTGCAAACATACTATATTTAAACCACTGCTGTCAAAAACTGGTTGTCTGGTTGAGGTTTCACTTTTGAATCATTTGGTTGCCAAGCTGTAAATTTAAGCTGTTCTGAGCTACTGGTCACTGGATATTTCTAGCCCCAAGTGATTATTTCCCAAAACATGCTGTACTATCACTACTGTATACACTCACAAATAAGTTGGATCCAACTGCAAACAGCACTGACCCTGTTCTGCCATCATATAATGTGCAGGAAGATCAGAGTCAATGTTGTTTGTTCTGTTGATTAGTCCTACCAATCTGCATGTACCCATGTGTATAAGATGCCCACATGAACCCAGAAAGACATTTGCGAAAAAATATTTTGTTACAATGAACACTTCATTACAATGAAATCAACTTCATTACAATGAAATCTTTGTATAACCCCTAACATCTTAGCTATAGAAAGGGATCACTGTACTATACCACTATGCACATCATTCTTTGGCTCAAAGCTATCACTGTGCTATACCACTATGCACATTAAAGCTATCACTGTACTATATCACCACGCACATCATTCTTTGGCTCAATGCTATCACTGTACTATATTCTTTGGCTCAAAGCTATCACTATACTATATCACTATGCACATCATTCTCTGGCTCAGAAAATATGTGGTTGCTTGTAAAAAAAATTTGTTAAAAACAGCTCCAACATCTCATTTCTCTCTTTGCAAGGATGCTGCCTGTTACTTTCATTTTGAACCTGAGTATTTGTTAAAAACCTTAATGCAGTCATAAAAAAAATTTCCTTCAATGTTTATTCACTCTTTCAATGGGATCATTAAAAATACCTTTTATGTACAGAACTCTGAGTGGCTTTAATACTGCACTGCATATACTGATACTGTCTTAGTGGGTGACTTGGCGGGAAGAAAAAAAACAGTTACTGTGGGTCCTGTCAAGTATTTGGGGTAAGTGATTGACACATTACCTAGAAACCTACAAACTCTTGTCCAAGTACTTTAGCAGATAATAATCCCATAGTCTGTCACTCAAATAATGAAGGCACATGCTTTATTCAGCAGTTATATTTTGCCAGTTGATTTACCAGATGCCTATGAAATAGTGTTTATTACATCTGATCATAGCTAATTATGTAACAAAGAAAGATTTAGTCTAATCAATGATCTCCACCCTAACGCTATAAAGTGTATCTATGTACCAGTAAACAGAGAATTGTTCTGCAAAAAGTTCCTGACAAAACCTTGTGGGCTGATCAGAAAATAGAACTAAACTAAAATCTGTGATAGCAATAACAGTAACCCTCAAAATATAGTTTGTTTTTCCTCTATCAAGTGAAAATCACTGACTGCTGTTCCTGCCATACAATATATCATTGTTTACATTGTTAAAGGGCAAAATCCAAGGATAAACCAAATGACATTACAGTGATACTAAATATGGGTAAAGCCATGTTTTAAGTTGAATAAGACTAGGGTAAAGTGTCAGACAATTAGCAATTTTTAATTATGAAATTCACAGCTTCTTAAAATTGAACAGTTACTGTGAATAATAATTTTTACTCTTTGAATTTCTATGAATTGCTTTTTATGAATTATTGTTGATTGAAATTTTTAAGTTGCTAATGACTCCTGTAAATATTAGCCAAATATACAGAAAATTATATAAGATGAAGTCTTATGAATGACACAAAATATACATGAAGCAAAATAATGCTTCTATACACAGGAAAGTGCATCTGCAATTTGATTATCTTTTCCCTTGATGTGTCTGATGTCAATAATGTATACCTGCAACATCAAACTCTACCTTCATAATATCTGATTCTTTTAATCTTGCCAGTGAAAGTAAGGGGTTTGTGATCACTGAATACAATAATCAGAGATGGAGCTGAACTAATATACACTTCAGTGTTTCAAAGCCAATATCAATGCCAAACATTCCTTCTCAATTGTGGAGTAATTTCTCTGGTGCTTAATATTTTAGCAACAGAGCACAATGGATGAACTACATCATATATGTCTTCTTGAATCAATACTCCACCAACCCCATCACCTGCATCAGCAGACATTTTACAGGTTTCACTTTATCGTGTCCCATATGTCCTAGAAATGTAACACAAGCATGGCAAAACTCATTTTTGTCTAAACTGTCAAATCTGCATCAATGAATCTATCAAGAATTTCCAAATGGTTTGAAAGTGATCTTTCCAAGGCAGGTGTCATTGTAAATGATGACATCATTGACGTAAACATCACAATTAACCAGACCAGATGTAATCATGGTCATTAAATGTTGAAAAGTACAAGGCGAACCTTTCATCCCAAATGGTATTACTGTATACTGATAAAGTCCATCTGGAGTTACAAATGCCAAAATTTCCTTTGCCCTTTCCATCAGTGGAATTTGCAGAATCTTTTCAAAAGGTCAAATTTGGTAGCATATTTTGCATTTCCATTTTTGTGAATGCAGTCATTGATTCCTGGCAATGGAAATGAATCTCATTTGGTCTCATTATTTACTTTTCTACAGTCTGTGCAATTGCATAAAGTATTATCTGATTTTGGCACAGGTATACATTTTTTAAACATTTCTATTTGAGAGGATTCACCTGTTTCACAAGTGTTTGTTCATGTTGGAACAACTGGAAACAAGGTTGATGAAACCTTTCTAAAGCACTTGACTTTAAGGGTAATAAGCAGTAAGAATTCATGCATAACTTGCTGGAAAATTCCAGACATAAAATCTGACCCCTGATCAGATTGGACAGATTTGGGAGGCCAAATTGTGTTTTAAAAAATAAACTTTATCTAAGCTTTTACAATGGCTTTCATTTTAACATTCCTCAAAGGAATTGCTTCTGGGAATCTTGTTGACACACACATAATGGTCAACAAGTATTGGTTGCCTGACTTGGTCTTAGGTAAGAGACCAACACAATCTAAGATTATTCTACTAATTGGTTTGTCAAATGCAGGAACAGGTTGCAGATGAACCTTGGATATCTTCTGATTGGGTTTTCCTACCATTTGACAAATGTGACAAGATCTATGGTATATCCAAACATTGCTTTAAGCTTCAGCCAATAAAAATGATTCAAGATCTTGTGAAAAGTCTTACTGGTCCCTAAATGACCAGCCAAAAGAGTTTCATGTGCTAGACAAGAAGTTCCCATCTATATGACTTAGGAACAACAATCTGATAGCTCAATGACTGCACATCACCAGCCCATACCTCAGGTGGTCTCCATTTTCTCATAAAGATCCCATTTTTAATAAAATAACAAACAGGTACTTCTGTGGCTTCAGTTTTGCTAATAGCCATTTGAAAATAAATGACATCTCAGGATCTTGTTTCTGTTTAACAATGAGTGATTGTCATTTGTTACCCTGATCAGAATAAAGAGAATGAGTAATAAAAAGAGGATCATTGTGATCAATATCTTTGGACTATCCACACCTGGAGCAAAAGTGACCTCATCAAAAGCCTGATCAATAAATGTGTCAGTTAAAGGAATAATTCTCTTGGTCAACATCATTCTCAAGAGCTTTCTTTGCCATAGCTCTAGTAACTGCAAGAGCTAGGTATATAACAGAGATTTTCTTTTCAACAGGATTGACTTTCTGATCCAAACAAGGCTGGTCAGTTACAAGTGGATTAACCAAAACATTATCGTCAGCTAGATCACTGCCTAGTAATAAAAGGATACCCTCAATGGATAAAGACATCACTATTCCAACTATCACAGGTCCTGAGACTAAGTCCGACAATAAATTTACACAGTAGAGAGGAACATTAACAAAGCTGCACTCTACTCCCTAATAATAAAAGATTCTGATAAGTTCCTGTGTCCCTTAAACTTTTAATAGGGATAGACTTGACAGAGTCACCAATAAGTGATATAGAACCTTTCTACATGAATGGTTCATAATTCTCCATAATAAAATCAGACTGGGGTTTGTTTGGCCCAACAAATATATTGCTTTCAATACATGACTGTGACCTTGACCTCTCAGAAATAACAGCATTTGGAATAACTCTGTCTTGATTCTGTTGCTTATTTTTCAATATGTAGCAATCAGAAATAACATACTTTCTTCTTGTCAGAAACTTGATTCCGAAAGGTTGTGTTAGATTGAGATTTGGAAATGCTTATGTAAGATTGATATGGTTTTATACCAAAAACTGCTGAAAGAAAGACTTATTGACATAAGAAACTTTGTGAATCAAGGAATAATTATCAGCTGTACAATCAGCATTTTCTAAAGTTTCGACCTTTTGTTCATCAAGCTAAGTTTTAACATCACTATGTATGCAAATCTTGAACTCTTCAACTAATATGAGTTGTCTGAGGTTATTGTAGTCATGGTAAATCTTCTTGGCTGAGCAACACCTATCAAACAATGTTTCTTTTTCTCTTGCAAATTAGACTTAATTTAATTTTTTTACATTATCTAAACCTTTGTTGATATGCCTCAGGTATCAGCTTTGCTAATAAGTACACTTTGTAATAAAGTCCAATGCTCTCTTGGCCCTTTCAAATTTTCAACAATAATTTCAAAATGAGGAAAATATTAACTTTTTTTCCTTACAAGGTTCTACTAACCTAATATTTCTGGTAACATCAAAAACTGAACTTGTGTATAAAGGGGGTGGGTGGTGTTTTCCTCTTAACAATTCTGATTCTTTTAATCTAAGGTGAAATTCCCTTTCTTCCTTTTCTCTTTCTCTCTGCATCTGTATTTGCCTATCTTCTCTTTCTCTCTCCCCTTCCTCTTTCTGCAATTGCATTTCTCTCTCCCTCTCTCTCTCTCTCTCTCTCTCTCTCTCTCTTTTGTCTTTCTGCAATTGCATTTCTCTATCCTTTCTCTTTCCGAAGCTGAAGCTTTCTTAATTCTATTTCCATCTGGTGTTTTAATTTCAATTCTATTACTTTCATTTCAGAGCCAGATACACTTACTAATCAAACCCAAAGCACTTTTTAAAAACAATTCTTCTACACCAAATGTTGAACCAAAATATTTTTTATTTCCTGCTTCATTAAAGTTCTATCACAAGTCCAAATGTATGAAGTTCCAATTGAAATCCAGTGGTGTTCCAAATATATTCCAATAGTGAACATGCTGATGTGCCAGTAGTCACAAATGTGCTAATGTACCAATGGCCTGGAATGTGGCAATGTGTTAAGTCTTTTGATGTGTCATAATAATATAATCCAAAATGTCCTTCTCTGAATTCACTATAATTCCAAATAAATGTTTGAGTCCAAGAATATTATTGAGTACTTTTAATTCCAGTGAATAATTTAAACAATTAAATCCACCCAAATTTAAAACTAAACAAAACAAGAAGAATGATCCCAATGTTAAGGCAGGAGGAATAATTCTTAAATAAACTAGTTTATATACCTAGGTTGCAATTACCATTTTCTCAAATTACTCTGTCAACTTAATTGAAAATGTCTTTTCTGGAACATTCTAAGGTCAGAATCAAGACTATCTTTAACTCAAACTGAAGTAAATAAGTTTACAATTATTAATGATCTGAATATTTAATCTATAATCATAGAAAAATATTAGCTATGTATTATGTTATTTACAAAATAAATGTCACTGGTTAGGTAGACCATTTTAGGTCAATTACAAAATACTGATATACATAAACATATGATCATTGAAAAAAGCCAACAAACAAATACAGATTAAATACCCTATTTTACAAGTAACAAGTTACTAACAGTGACATTTGTAATTTTTTTTATCAAACGGTCTATTACTTGTACTCCATATCTGTTGACATATTCACAAGCATACTAATTTTAATACGTGCAATGGAATGTACCAGCATAATAATTTTAATACATCCAACAGAATGTACAAGCTTTATTAGCTAAATAATAAACTGATATAATTTAATGAATTGCCAAGTCTTTACTGAAATATCAGGTCTTTACTTAAGTGTCAACTCTTTACGTAAGTGTCAAGTCTATTACTAACATTGCTTAAGGTGTTTATTTTTTGTATAAAAACGGCTTCCACTGAAAACACATGCATATGACATTTTCCAGTCCAATTACATAACTGTGTTGGTACATCCTGTTCTTATTGACCTTGACACCTTCCCTGCATTGGTGAAGATACATTAAATACCTGAAATCTATCCAATCGAGCCAAACATACATACCTGTAACATATACCTGTAATTGCACAGGTTTTTCACCTGACAAAAAAAAATACCATGCAATTGAACCAATGTTTGAAATTTTAAAAATCACATTGAGAAACAATGAAAGTCTGAAAGCAACAATAACTGCAAATAATAATAATAATTATAATAATAATAAACATCTTTCGTAAATCAGTTAACAATTTAACAAGTCTTCTGAAAGGTTGCTCACTTCTCAATATTTTGCCAGGAGGAAGAAGTAACTTTTCCCTATTCTGGAGACCCCGCAAGGTCTTTGTATGTATTGCAAATATAAAAACTTGGAATGCAAACATCAGATAAATAATGTTGACAATCTGTATTTCTCCAAACTAATTAGCTTTATATACACTAATGTTATCATAGTTTTGAGGAACATTATATTTTGAACAGAGGAAAGCAAGAATGTCATAACATGTATCATTTCCTTCAACTGTCTACCACTTTCTTCAACGTTCACTTTTTCAAGCAACCTTCTGTTTTACCCTTCGAAATAAGACATTCAAAATTCAAAACAATACCTTTGAAATAAAATCTTTGAAATAAGACCTTTCAAATCTGAAAGCCTGATTCATGTAAGTTAAATTTGTAAAGTCACTGAATTTGTTTTTTAAATTATCAAAATTTGGTTTTGAGAACAAAAGCTTTGATGATTTTATGAACTTAAGATCCATATAGAGTTGTGTTTGCAAAACATGTATGCCCAAACTGCAGACCAAAAGAAGTAAAAAAATAAAAACATTTGAAAAAAAAAATGTTATAAAGGCATGAAAGTTTAATCAGGTAAACAACATATACAAACATGTCTACTAAACTCAATTTTTCTATCAAGTGGGTTTTGCCTAACTGTAATGATAATGTTTCTGTCCAAAAACATTACCAGTCTGAAAACTTAAAATATGTGTTACAAATTGCTAAAATGGCCTGAAAATCTAAACAGGTCAAGTGACCATAGTAAAGTGCATTAAATTTAATCGCTTGAAGTTTATTAGATTTTATGCTAAAACAGATTTTGATGTACAGGTGGATTGGAGCAATAAAAAATATACCCACTTCTACTATCACAATGGGGGCATAAAATATAATTTATTTTGCTAATTTATCAAGCAGCCTCTAGTAGTCTACAAATAATTTTCATATGCCATCATAAGCTTTCCAAACCACTTCCCTTGAAATCACTATCCATTAACAGAAGCAGTCATCCTTCCATAACAAAATGTATAGAAAAAATTAATGCTCCTAAGAAGTGTGTAAACAAAGATAATGAAGGTGCATCATATATTAATAGCACTGAGTCACAACTATTCAGCTTTTCCATATATCTCGCTGACCACAATTGACATTTTTAACATTGATCATCCTCTGATTTTTTGAGGGTACAATTTTCTGATTTATTCATATTTTACAGGGAAAAGTATTTTACAACATGTATAGGTCTTAGATATAAAAAAATTCAATTTTAAGAAAGTCCTTGAAAATTGAATAATTAAATTTTGAACTGTTGAATCACCATATGCCTCCATTTTGACCAGATTTCAATAATTTACTGTAAACAGTCAAGTCTGGATATTCTTAATAACATTTGTATCTGCACTTAATTCAAAGATTTGTTAATAACATTTTTATCTGCACTTAATTCAAAGATTTGATAATAACATTTTTATCTGCACTTAATTCAGAGATTTGTTAATAACAGTTTTATCTACACTGAATTCAAAGATTTGTTAATAACACTGTTATGTGTAGGCTCATACAAAAGTAACAAATGAAAAGAGTGAAGTCAACAAACTTTGTAAATTTAACAAAATAATTTATTTCCCTAGAAAACAAGGTAAAAGTATGTAGACTTACGGTTTGTGAATCTAATCCAAAATTTAATCCTAGAATTCAAAAATATAAGTCCTATCACTAAAAAGTTCTAATTGAATCCAAGTTCGAATCTCGATGATGTTCCAAGATGGAAGGCAATGATGTTCTTTATAACCAGTTTGTGCTGATGTGTCAACAGTTCCTTGTTGAGTCACCAAGAATATAATTCCGTCTTTAGAATTCCAAATAATTTTTAGTAACTGTCTTTGTCCAAGAATTTCGATGAAGAAGAGTATTTTCCAGGGTGAATAAATTATTTTAAATTAAAAAAAACTCAACTCAAAATGGCAACAACAGGAATACCTTTCAGCCTCAAGGTATTATTTACAACTGACTCAGAAACACTGAGATTGAGAATTAAACCCCTACTAAGAATGCAATTTTCAGACCCGCGTGATGGGTCACATGGTCATTTACTACAAGTCATTTATCACGTAGGCTAATATCGCCTTAGCTAAGAATCTGACTCCCACACTAGAAATGAATTTAAAAATAGAACGTTGTTTATTCAGACTAACACGTAGGCGAAGTATGACCTTGATTAAAACCAATGATTTTCACTCAGTGTTTACCAAATTTTGAACAAAGGCCAACTAAAAACACAATGGGGCAATACTTTTGCATTCTAATCAGGTTAAAAGAACTGAACTGAACTTACTGGGAAAAATGTCAAATCCAGTAAAAATAATATAATTACAATAAAATGTAATGAAACAAAAATAAAATAAAAAGAAATTTAAAACTAACACACAAATAATTTAATTACATATACATAACAATTCCCCCATAAAGGAAAAGAAAGACTTATATAATAAAGCTTTCTTTTTACCATATGTAAATTATACATGAGGTAAAACAAAATTACATCAGAAGAACTCTTATGAATTATACAAAGTGTCCATGAAATAATATTCATATACACAGGAAAGTGCATCTGCAATTAAATTGTCTTTTCCCTTGATGTGCCTGATCTCAAGATTATATTCTTGTAACAACAAACTCCACCTTGATAATCGTTGATTGTTATTTTTCATCTTGTCAATGAAAGTAATGAGGTTGTGATCACTAAACACAACAACTGGAGAAGGAGCTGAACTAATGTAAACTTCAAAATGCTAAAATGCCAATATTAAAGCCAAAATTCCTTCTCAATTGTTGAGTAATTTCTTTGGTGCTTATTTAATTCCTTAGAGAAATAGCACACTGGATGATCAACACCATTTCTATCTTCTTGAATCAATACTGCTCCAACCCCAACATCACTTGCATCAACAGATAGTTTAAATGGTTGACTGAAATTTGGAGCTGTAAGAACTGGTGCACCTTTAAGTATGGCCTTTAACTTGTCAAAAGCCTCCTGACACTTTCAGTCCAAAGAAACTTGTTTTTCTTGCTCAATAAATTTGTCAGAGGTTCAGCAATATTAGAAAAATTGGAACAAAATTTACGATAGTATCCAGCCATACCTAAAGATCACATCAGCTGCTTTTTACTGACAGGCACAGGGAAATCAGAGATATCCTTGACCTTAGCATCTATAGGTTTAACTTGACCATGTCCGCCAATATGTCCTAGAAATGTTACACAAGCATGGCAGA